>QRFJ01004350.1:135000-426747 GCA_006176705.1 Cocos nucifera | reverse complement strand
CGACCAGCAGATTGAACTGCCCCACGTCTGCGATGGCTTCGTGTGGAAACTGGGCTATTGGGGCTGAGATAGGAACAGACGGATTTGGCGCGCAGGCTGCCGATCGCCGAGTCGAAGCTCTCGAGGCATTTTCTCTTCGGGAGAGAACTCTAGAAATCGTCGCCGAGCACTCCTTTAAGAACAAGGGAACCTCGGAGGTTCAAGCCCTCCTTCTAGCGCCAATCTGTTGACGCAGAAACTAGTCGTCGCCGGAGTTCGTTGGAGTTGAGGCCGATGAAGTCTCCGCCGGGGACCTGCAAAACAAAGTCCCGTCCGGAGCCGGTGGGGAGGTGGCTCCGGCAAGACCCTCCAACGCTCAAGTTAGTTCTGGTCAACAGGAATGGAGTGCTCGGTAGAGTATAGAGAAAGAGAAAAAGGTTTTCAGAACCTGGTGTAAGTGTATTCGGAGGGTCCTTTTATAGAGGGAGCTTGTTGTAACCGCCTTGGTTAATGCCGATCGTTATTGCCGATAAATGCCGATCGTTATTGCCAATAAACGTCGGTCGTTATTGCCGATAAATGCCGGTCGTTACTGTCGTGTAACCGTAGCGAGATCATCTGCAGGAATCTATCATAAGAAGTTCGGCCATTGAGAAGTCTGTAGGGAGTCCGGCTTCCGTAGAAGCTTGGTTGTTGGAGAAATCCGCAGGGAGTCCGGCTTCCGTAGAAGCTCGGTCGTTGGAGAGGAGGCTTTGGGAGAGTTCGGCTCCCACAGGCGCCTGGCTGTAACGATGTGGAGAGAGTTCAGCTTTTGCGGGAGTCTGACTGGAGCTCGGCGATTGGGCAATCAGAAGGAGTTCGGTCACTAAGTGGTTCGGCTAGGGCTCACCCGCTGAGGAATTCGGCCGCTGGGAGTATGAAACTCGGCTGCTGGAGAGTTCGGTTGGTTGAAGGACTTCGGCTAAGACGAGTCCGCTGAAGCTTTTCCGTGGCTATTGGCTGCATCGGGCTGGGCACCGAACTTGACTTTGGCAAGAGCGGGGTTTATCCCCAACACTAGAAATGGAGAGCAGAAGTTATCCCGTAGAAGTTTTCACAAGGAGGTCGGAACGAAGTTCGGCGGAAGTGAAGCCAAACTCCCCCTCGAAGCTCATCGTCGGAATGAAGTTTGGCGGAAGCAAAGCCGAACTCCCCCTCGAAGCTCATCGCTCAAGTCAGGCCGAACTCCCCCATCTCGAGTATGTCATCAACGAAACCTCCTACAAAGAATTCATAGGAGGCGGAGTGAAGTTCGGTAGCTAAAGCAAAGTCGAGCTCCACTTCGAGTTCGACGTCAAGGAAGTTCAGGTAACGAAGCAAGAAGTTCCCCCACAGAAGGTTTTGCAAGGAGGCAGAATGAAGTTAGGCCGTGTCAAAGGAGGTGGAGTGAAGTTTGGCCACGTCCACGACCTTGAAGCTCATCATCAAGGAAGCCCCGACAAAGAAACAGGAAGTTTTCCCGCGAAAGGTCTCGCGGGAAAGCGGAATGAAGATTCGGAATGAAGTCCGGCGCGAGGAAAGCCGAGCTCCCCCTCGAACATGAAGTCCTCCCGTGGAAGCTTTCGCAGGAAAGCGAAGCGAAGTTCGGCGCAAGTAAGGCCGAACTCTACCACGAAGCTCATCATCGGAATGAAGTTCGGCGGAAGCAAGGCCGAACTTCCTGGAAGCTCATCATTGGAATGAAGTTCGGCTCACGTGAGGCCGAACTTTCCTTCGAAGCTCACGATCAAGTGAAGTTCGACGCAAGGAAGGGCGGAACAAAGTTCTCCCACGGAATGAAGTTCGGCATAAAGTGAGGCCGAACTCCGCAGCTCATCATCGGAATGAAGTTCGGCTGAAGCAAGGCCGAACTCCCCTCGAAAGCTCATTATTGGAATGAAGTTCGGCTCAAGTGAGGCCGAACTTCCCTTTGAAGCTCACCATCAAGTGAAGTTCGGCGCAAGCAAGGGCGGAACAAAGTTCTCCCGCGGAATGAAGTTCGGTATAAGTGAGGCCGAACTCTGCCGCACATCATCGCAATGAAGTTCGGTTCAAGTAAGGCCGAACTCCCCCGCTCGAGTATGTCATCGACGAAACCCCTAGAAGGATTTCACAGGAGGTGAGATGAAGTTCGGCCAGCGGTCGAGACCGCCCCAGGGCGAGCGAGGCCGAACTCCCCCTCTTGTACGTCACCAAGGCGGCCCCCTGCAAAGAAATCACGGGAGGTGTAATGAAGTTCGGGCAAGCAAAGCCGACCCCCTCCCGGCAAGCAAGGAAGTCCGGACAAAGAAGCATGAAGTTCTCCCACGGAAGGTTTTGCGGGAAAGCAGAATGAACCTCCGCCCAAGCAAGGCCCGAACTTCTCGAGCTCAACACGAAGGAAGTCCCGACAGAAGGGTGCGAAGAAGTCCTCCTCCGGAAAGGTTCGGCAACTACGCCCCGCTACTCTAACTCGAATTCTCATCGAAGTTAAGAGCCAGCCATCAAGACCTGAAGGACTATGGCCTCCCCAAACGTGCGCGATCGAAGCAAGTAATGCCCCTACCATCGCGACCACGACCACGACACTGAGGAATACATTCAGCTCCAAGACGAGATTGAAGAGCTCGTCAAAAAGGGACGATGGGGTAAATTCCTTCGACGCCCGCCTGAAGCAGAAGAAGATCGGCTAAGAGCGCTGCCGTAACGAGAAACTATAAGGTCGGCTGCCTCACGACGTTATCAACGTTACCCCGGGGAGGGGCTAGATACATCGGCGATACGTCACCTCCCGACGTTAAAGCCAAGAGAAGCATGCTCCAAATTAAAGAGGCCAGCATGAGATAGAGGAGGTCGTCTGGACGGGACTCACTGCCCGATGGATCTCAGAGGAAGAACGCCCCGACGACCCTGAAACGGGGATGTGCTGCCCGTAACTTTCCTTCGGTAAAATTCTTTCCTTCCGATAATATTGTTTCGGGATGCAAAAACTGTACGATGACAGCGAAGGAGCAGCCAATAGTCACAGTCCGTTAGGAACAAGAGGAAGACCTCGTCCTAATGCGAGCAAAGTCGAAGGCCTCGTTCACCTTAGACGAGATGGGGGGAGAGGCTCGGACGACGGTCCGCATGTGCCCCCACAGCCCGTTAGGAACAGGAGGAAGACCTCGTCCTAACGTGAGCAAAGTCGAAGGCCTCGTTCACCTTAGACGAGACGGGGGGAGAGGTTCGGACGACGGTCCGCATGTGCCCCCACAGCCCGTTAGGAACAGGAGGAAGACCTCGTCCTAACGCGAGCAAAGTCGAAGGCCTCGTTCACCTTAGACGAGACGGGGGGAGAGGCTCGGACGACGGTCCGCATGTGCCCCCACAGCCCGTTAGGAACAGGAGGAAGACCTCGTCCTAACGCGAGCAAAGTCGAAGGCCTCGTTCACCTTAGACGAGACGGAGGGAGAGGCTCGGACGACGGTCCGCATGTGCCCCCACAGCCCGTTAGGAACAGGAGGAAGACCTCGTCCTAACGCGAGCAAAGTCGAAGGCCTCGTTCACAAAGGACGAGACGGGGGAGAGGCTCGGACGACGGTCCGCATGTGCCCCCACAGCCCGTTAGGAACAGGAGGAAGACCTCGTCCTAACGCGAGCAAAGTCGAAGGCCTCGTTCACCTTAGACGAGATGGGGGGAGAGGCTCGGACGACGGTCCGCATGTGCCCCCACAGCCCGTTAGGAACAGGAGGAAGACCTCGTCCTAATGCGAGCAAAGTCGAAGGCCTCGTTCACCTTAGACGAGATGGGGGGAGAGGCTCGGACGACGGTCCGCATGTGCCCCCACAGCCCGTTAGGAACAGGAGGAAGACCTCGTCCTAACGCGAGCAAAGTCGAAGGCCTCGTTCACCTTAGACGAGATGGGGGGAGAGGCTCGGACGACGGTCCGCATGTGCCCCCACAGCCCGTTAGGAACAGGAGGAAGACCTCGTCCTAACGCGAGCAAAGTCGAAGGCCTCGTTCACAAAGACGAGACGGGGGGAGAGGCTCGGACGACGGTCCGCATGTGCCCCCACAGCCCGTTAGGAACAGGAGGAAGACCTCGTCCTAACGCGAGCAAAGTCGAAGGCCTCGTTCACCTTAGACGAGACGGGGGAGAGGCTTGGACGACGGTCCGCATGTTCTCCCACAGCCCGTTAGGAACAGGAGGAGGACCTCGTCCTAACGCGAGCAAAGTCGAAGGCCTCATTCACCTTAGACGAGACGGGAGGAGATGGACGACGCTCCGAATGTACCCCCACAGTCCGCTAGGAACAGGAGGAGGACCTCGTCCTAACGCGAGCATCTGCATCAATCTCAGCCAGAGGAGATAAGATCTCCTCCGAGCGACCCTATCAACCTTGGTCAAATAAGGTCCCCTCCGAGCGATTGGGCTGATCTTGGTTGAAGAGCGCCGACTTCGACCTCGGCGAGAGAGGATTTTTTCCAAGTGATTGAATCAACCTCGGCTAGAGAGCCTCAACTTCAGCATCAACTTTAGCCAGAGATGAAATCTTCCTCGAACTTCGACATGGACCGACACGAGGCCCGAAAGAAAACTTCGGCAGTCGCCCTGTCTGCACTTTCTTCCTTCGAGTTTCGAACTCGGGAGTGGGAGGGGCTAGTGGGGATAAACCCCGCTCCTGCCAAAGTCAAGTTCGGTGCCCAGCCCGATACAGCCAATAGCCACGGAAGAGCTTCAACGGACGCGTCTTAGCCGAACTCCTCAGCGGCCGGGCCTCAGCCGAAGTCCTTCAACCGACCGAACTCTCCTGCGGCCGAGTTTCATACTCCCAGCGGCCGAATTCCTTAGCGAATGAGCCTTAGCCGAACCACTTAGTGGCCGAACTCCTTCTGATTGCCCAATTCCCGAGCTCCAGTCAGACTTCCGCAAAAGCTGAACTCTCTCCACATCGTTACAGTCAGGCGCCTGTGGGAGCCGAACTCCCCCAAAGCCTCCTCTCCATCGACCGAGCTTCTACGGAAGTCGGACTTCCTGCGGATTTCTCCAACGACCGAGCCTCTACGGAAGCCGGACTTCCTGCGGATTTCTCCAACGACCGAGCTTCTACGGAAGTCGGACTTCCTATAGACTTCTCAATGGCCGAACTTATTATGATAGATTCCTGCAGGCGATCTCGCTATGGTTACACGACAGTAATGACCGGCATTTATCGGCAATAACGACCGACGTTTTTCGGCAATAACGATCGGCATTTATCGGCAATAACGACCGGCGTTTATCGGCAATAACGATCGGCATTAACCAAGGTGGTTACAGTAAGCTCCCTCTATAAAAGGACCCTCCGAATACACTTACGCCAGGTTCTGAAAATCCTTTTCTCTTCCTCTATACTCTACCGAGCACTCCATTCCTGTTGGCCAGAACTAACTTGAGCGTCGGAGGGTCTTGCCGGAGCCACCTCCCCACCGGCTTCGGACGGGACTTTGTTTTGCAGGTCCCCGGCGGCGACTTCATCGGCCTTAACTCCGGCGAACTCCGGCGACGACTAGTTTCTGCGTCAACACCTATGATGAACCTAAATAAATTTGGTGCCATAATGGCGAAGGAAATGTTCAAGAACTTAAACAAGTTGATTACGAAAGAAGGTATCGATAGCCGAAGTCCCGTCCGAAGGGTTTCAATATACAAACAGGTCCGGCCAAGAGGAGGAGAGCAGGCTCGATCGCTAGGTCCAGGGAGTTCAAGTTCGCAATCGGAAGGGATTCCGAACTGGATCCTAATTAGTGAGAGGTCTTCAGGCCGAAGTTTGCATTGGATGGTATCAGGAACGAAGGATGGCCAAGGTACTTCTACAGATTCGGGGCCCTTATGGAGAGAATCCATTAAAGTCAAATGGGCCGAACTTTCAGAACCAGTTGATCAAGATTCTTTGGAGGACATGAAGATCAAGCCAAAGTGGAGAAAATCTCCGAAAAATCAAAGAAAATAAAATTCGAGACTCTCTCAAAGAAATCGAACGGGTAGAGATGCTAAAAGACACGAATGATTAAAAAGAAGGGTTCAGGAACTGACCTAAATCGATGGGGAAGAACGAAGAGACGGTGAGCTTGAAGAAAATCGAGCGAGGAAGCCCCTGAGGATTAAAGGAGACGATGGAAGGCACTGGTATGCTAGAGCAGGAGGAAGACGATGACCGGGGGGAAAGAGAAGGAACCAGGGTGAATTGGAACCCAAGAGGAAAAAGATGAGCTTAAATTACCACAGGAGCCCGGGGCAGTTATGATTGCAGGTCTCATTTGGCCGATCTTAGCTTGACACGTGTCCTACTCATCATGGCAGAGGGTTGGCAGTGGACGAAACCTTAATTGCGCTGCACCTGGGGCAACGCTTCGGTGGGAGTTTCAAAATTTATCTTTTCAGGGCATCTCGTGGTAAGGAAGTTTCAGCATCAGCGCGGTAAATGCCAAAACCTCCTTTCTAATGGGTGCGAAAAGAGGAAAAGGACTTTGGCACTTCGGCATTCGTATCTCTTTACTCCCTTCCTTCGAATTCCAAACTCGGGATAGGGAAACTTATGTTGAGGGCAAATCCTCACTTGCCGAAGTCCACATGACACCAAGTCTTGGGGTGACCCCGTCTGGCGGCGATAACCATGGCTGGCTTCGACCAGTGTGGAATTTCTATCTAGCACCAAGATCGCGGATTTCCAACTTGGACTTGTTGGCTGACATTCCGTATTTCAATCATCAACTTTCTCAGATAACCCTAGAATCTACGAAGATCTTGTAGATTTTACCTGGACGAGCTCGAATGGTGATGGCGGCTCTCTAGGCAATCAAGTGTTCGAACCCGACACACCGTGGCTGGACGACAGAGCTTCTCCTTGGACGAACTTCGGCGACCTATGAAGAGTAGAGGACCCTTAAATTCTTGTATCGAGGATTCTGGATGTGCTGGTGAAAGGTCCTGTCCCTCTTTTATAGGCCCTCAGACAACCTCGAGAACGGTTGAGCTTCAAAGGAATGGATGAGTGGCAAAAGTATCCTGGTTGTCCACCCCTAGCGACCGCCGACCGAGTTCCCTCATCAGCCAAACTTCTCTCAATTGTCGGACAACCTCCCAGAAGCCAAATTTCCTCCGGCCTCCGGTCTACCGAATTCCTCCAGTGTACACCTATTGGACCTTTCCTCCAGTCGCACCCCAGTCGGATGATCTTCTCTAGTCGCGTTTACTCCGAATGATTTCTTCCAGCTGAATCCATCATAAACGAATTCCTTCTGATCAGTAGGTAAGCTCCTTTTGGCCGACCTCCTTTCATTCGACATTCTTCCCAATCGACTCCCCCCCCAAAGTGGCCTTACACCAACAAAACTTCTTCCAGTCGCCCAAGCAGGTTCCTTCCGATCGAATTTCTTATTATCGCCCAGAAGAACCTCGTCCTCTATGCAGGTTCAGCTCCCAGCTTAAGGCGAACCAACCTATACGTAGACGACCTCAAAGAAGTCCGGCCAGACGATCTCGAACATTTTGAAGACGGTTGAAGTTTTGCATCATGGATGACGCACCCCTTTCGGTCGAACTTCTTTCGGAAGAATTCCTCCAGCAGCGCTCCTTCTAGTAGGAATCTTTCTAGATGAATTCCTCCAGTCGTGCTTCTTCTGGACGATCTTCTCCAATTGCACTCCTCCCGACAGTGCTCCTTTTAGTCGCAGACTTACTTCGTCCCTGCTACACCAGTCAGCTGGAGTCACCCAAAGGGACCCCATCAAATCACTGATTCATAACAACCGCTCTGCAAAGAATGGAGCATAGAACCTTAGATCTCAATTTAGGAGGTATCTGCTTGCACGTGGTCCAGAAGGCTTTCGAACTCCTTGAAGCCGCTAGACTTTGCCCCAATGAACCTCGGCCAGTCATGAGTCCACTACATACATTGAAGTCTCCAACTTACATATGAACTTCAGCAAAGGGATTTTCATTGTCTGCAAGTCGTGACAAACGACAACTCATCCTTTCGTAACAAACTCCACGTGGTCTGAATGACCCACTATCAGGCAATTACGACTGTCATCATCAGTTTGTTACAAGCTCCGTCTATAAAAGGATCGTCCAGATATGTTTTCTCTAGGCTCTCATTCTCCTTCTCGTTACTCTGCTTCTGAATTTTCTAAGCACTCCATTTCTGTTGGTCAGAAGAGCTGACTGGATCGTCGAAGGATCCTGCCGGAGCCACTACCCCCGACTCCAGATGGGATTTTGTTTTGTAGGTTACCAGCGGCGATCTCTTCTTCCTCAACTCCAGCTTGATCCGACGTCAACCAGATTCTGCACCAACATGGTCCAAACTTGGAAATTTAAAGTGAAATTGTCGAGACTGCTGTAACATAAAACTGGAACTTTGTGAGTCCAACCCAAACCAAAACCAAAACCCAGGCTTCAGAGCTTCTACCAAGGAGCTCTTAAAGTTTGAGGACTAGAAAGTGCATTAGACCTATAATCTTGATGACACAGTGGCATAGCCATAGTACTAAGAAAGCAACCCACAAGGAGTTACAACATGCACCGGATGCTGAACTAAGAAGAGAGGGACTTGGTCAGGCTTGTCATCTAAAGCTTCGCATGGAGACGGCTCAAGTGATAGCTTATACTTGGTAGCTAAAGAGACGTTCCTTTGGGGAAGTCCAACTTTTGACATGAAAAGAGGAGCATAATGAGACTGTGCCCTAAACTCCTCAGGCAAAAATAACATCCTGTTTGTTCCAGCCTGGTGCATGCCTTTTGCCTTGCCCCCTGAGCTCTGTCCTTTATCAGTTGTGATGGAAGCTTGCCTTGCTTGCTGCCTGGAAAGTAGAAGGGAATTGATCCACTAGAAGATCTTTGGAAAAATTCTGCTTGTTGTTTGTTGTTTACAGGTGTTTCATTTGTAGAAAAGCAATATGAAATGAGGACTTGTAGCATGGGTACCCATCATTCTTCTGTCATGATACTTTGAGTATTGGGGATGGGTGGCCCATTGCCTTTTAAGGTGACATGTTGTTCTACTACTTCTGACTTGATGGCTGCCATCATGATGGTTTTTTAGAGGGTGTAGGTCAGATAGCCACAGGTTGGAGTCATGCCCCTTCCTAGGGTATTATTGTGAAGGGTGCTGGAGCATGATGATGAATTTGGTGCCAGAGACTTCTGTTCACGATTTTTTTTAGATTTTTTGCTGATAAAAGAAGTGGGGATTAGCTTCTGTCATTGCTGAGTATGCAGTTCCCCTGTTGCTAGCATTATGAAGTGCTTTAATATGGGCAGTAAGAGAGCTGCTAAAGAGACTGGATCTTAAAAACAACGATATGGTCAATGATGATGTTATCTTGGAATGTTAGAGGATTTGAAAAAAGATGTAGGAGTTGTTACAATTCTGATTTTGCTATTTCGCAAGAAAATAAGAGATAAGATTTACAACCTACAGTAAAATTGGTTGGTGTTTCAGGTCACCAATTATGCAAATGTGTTGGTTTAGCTCATTGGGTGGTCACTGCTATGGGTTATTCATGAGTTTGAGATATTGGGTCAGTCCACTTGGACCTGATCTATAGCAGCCCATCTGAACCTGCTAAAAGGGCTAATACCAGAATTGTTACAAAGTGATGAGGCTAAGTGGTACCTAATTTGTTTGTCAATGTGTTAAGACTTTTTAAACTACTTTTAACTAATTTTTAGATGTTTTTATAATGTAAACATTACTCATCCAGTAGGAGGCCTATAATACAGTAAGCTTGTTGTTCATGATATTAACTTTCCAGACAAGAGGCCTAAATTTTAAATAGAAAGCAGAACAATATGCAACTTGCCTTCCTTTTATCTGGTAAGAAACAAAGTAGTGCTTAAACCTTTGCTGAAAGATCTATCTAGACTTGCAAACCTAGTTTAGTTATATGAAGGTTGAGGACATATAGATGCCATCTAAGTTGCCTTGACAACTTTAAGATGACCCACTTTCTTCATTGCTACTCTTGCTTGCCTTTTGTTTTTAATTTTGGCTAAACTCCTCTTGCTTTGTTGGAGAAGTGTAACAAAAGATGGTCTGTAGATTAGTAGATTGAGGGTTTGTGTTGCATTGTTTAAGATTTTCTCGGTGCGAAAGTTAATCTCACGAAAATCTCATTGAGATTTTGTAATGATTGATTTGATTTAAAAAAATATTTTTCAATATATATATATTAAGTCTACTCTTGATTTAGGGTAATATTAATTCATTCATAAAAAATGTTGACAGTAGATGAGCAATATCACTTCATGGAGTGGTAACTTCCCAACCTACAGTTCCAAATGCTCTTGGAAAAAATTGCTACTCAAGTCAAAATGTTGCGTGCAAGGCTAGAAAATTGTAGTGAAGTAATTGCTGTTGCATGCTAGAAAATTGTAGCGAAGTAATTGCTAAAATACTACAGGCAGAGAATTGTCCAGAATCTAATCCTCTCTTTGCACCCTTTTTGAAGCCTAACCCAAATTTTAAACCCAGGTTGACACTTGGGTCTTGTCAAACACCAGAGACTGATTTAATCACCCACATGTTCAAATTATTTCTATAGAAAAATTGTTATAAACTTTTCATGTTATCTTGAACTAATCATATGGTGAACTTCTAAATCAAGTGATCTGGTGCTATAAGATACGTTTGTCTCCAAGGAAATCTGTGGAAAAGGAAAAGGAAAACCAGAATTTTTCTGTGGAAAGAAATTATTGTTTTAGAAATATAGAAATAACTAATAAGCTTTCCAAGTCTGCCAAATTTATCTTGAAACAAACAAATGAGAAATTAGATTTTCCAGAAAAAAACATCTTTTCTTGCAACCAAACATCACTTAAACTGAACTGAAATTTTCCCCTCCTCCAAACGAATGCTAAATGTTACATGTTAGTCTAATTCACCTGTTAGAATATTATTTTAGTGGCGGACAAATATCACATGTAAATCTAAGCAGGGCAAGAAGTTGATATGACTAAATTTCTTTTGATGAACTCTAAATCTTTCTCAATTAGGCTGACCTTTGTTCTTTATTTCATAAACCTTCTTCTAAAATCTAATCCACAAATGGTGATTTTATGGACTCTTAGAAATTCAATATTTTAAAGCCTAGGCTCTCAATTTCGCCTCAGAAAAGTTGCAGAATCATCTCAGGCTTATCAGTTACAGAAAAGTTGCACAATGTGGTATCCTGTTAAGTCATATAGCAATGCTGAAACAAGTTAATCCTTTAGAAACATGAATTCTTCCTGCACTTTATTGCTTTCTCTTGTGGAGTATTCTACTCCATGCATATAATGCTATATTTCTGTATAGTCTTGATAATAACTCTTTTATTTAATTGAATTTGATAATTAGAATATCATCTTTTATTTTTTGTCTTTTTGATATCTCATGCAGATTACTAGCAATGGGATTGATGGAGTACAATAATGACTGGGGGGCAATACAGCAACATTTTCTTCCTTGTAAAACCAAGCATCAGGTTATTATCGTTCATAGGCTTGAACTTGACAAAAAAAGGAATATTCATATAAATACTTATGCACTTCGCTTTAAATTTTTGGGTCATTATGATTGTAATAAGAGCCTTTATCTATCAACTAGCAAATTTTGTTGAATTTGCTTTATCTTTTTCACTTATTAAGTTTTATCTTGACAATTTTTTGTTCAACAGAAAGTTACATTTTGGGTTATTTATTAATTATCTTTCATTCTTTTCTGCAATTGGTTTAGGTAGTGAATAAAATATTTATGAGACAATATGATATAGAGAGATGAATAATAAGAGATGATAACATGCATTACCGTGGGACTATGGAAAGAATGAAATACTAAAGTTTTTAGAGATAAAATGTCCTGTTTTGGGCGGATGCTAAGTTATGAGCAATCATATCCAAGAGTAAATTTTTAGCAAACTTTCTATTTGTTGGGAGATAATAAAATTCCTTCCTTTTATGGATAAATAATGATGGATGAGAAGAATAGTTGTTGTTCTTGTAGTATGAATTTATTGCTGATTCTATGATAGGTAAACTTGAAATATCCAAATATCTGTGTGATCACTAAGTTGCTGCTTACTCTAAATTTATCTTGTTCATATGGGGAGGTTGGTTCAATCTGTGTTACTTCCTGGGGTGGGTATGCTGCCTTGGATGATTCTACATTAAATTTGTTATCAGAGAGAGGCAGGGAAAAGGGTCTCCGCTGTAAGAAATGCATAGCCAGGAGATGCCAATTTAAGATAGCATCACATATAGGTTTTTCTCATGCAGTTCTTATGTTTCTGACCTCTTCTTCTCTTGTTGGGTTTAAACTTTACTTTAGGGGCCTGGTATAATTTCTTTATCTCTTTTTTATTTTTATTTTTGATGTTGATATTGGATATGTTTTAGCTTTTATAGATTCTAACTGCATTATGTGAAGGTGGATAAATGTTTTTACTTTTACGGTCTCATGGAGTGTCTTGAGGGTTCAAGCTTTATAACTGAACCCCCCAAAAAAATATTGTTTGAAGTTTGACTATGGGCAATTAATTACTCAAGAAAAGATCAAATGTTTGGTCTAAATTGGTGCAACCGTTGTGGCGAAGAGGGGACGATGAATCACCAATTGGGCAATGTAATTGCTTTTTTTAAGAGGCTAAGTGACTTTATCTAAGCTCTTTTCTGTATCACTTATTTAATTTCTCTATTGTGACCTAGTAACATGATGAGATTTGGGTCATTTTCTTCTTTTCTTTTTTCTTCTTTATTTTGCATTTTTGCAATTTCTTATATCTGAGACCATTATTTTAACAGGCAGAGTCATATGGATAGGCATTAGCTTCATGACTTTCTTTTGTATAATAGAAATATTTATAGAAAGATTTTTTTTTTTTAACTGATACAGGATATGAGGGTTATATTTGGATGTCATTACTTTATTGAACACCAATGACTATCGAATGTTAGGCAATCCAAAGGTATAAACAGTTATTGATGATAGCGCAAGGAAATGTGACCGAAGTTGGTTCAACATCTTCAGGATGTCCATGTAAAGATCAAAGTGACATTTTACCAGATGCAAATTTAGTATTTGTGTCCACAAACAACAGCATTGGGAAAATACCTACCAGGAATCACCTCCTCCTATTAAAGAAGGAACCAAAACCTAATATGCATGCTGCCAATTAATGGCACGACATAAGGCATAAGATGTCTGCTTTCCATCAGCCTATTTATACGTCTCGTTTTACATAAGTTTGCTTCTGACTCTTAAGAGTCGAGATGTTTTTTGAAAGAGAGTGAGCCGCCAGTTTTCAGACAATGTTTGAGAAACCTAAACTTTCTTATGTCACTGTAATTCCATATAGACAAGGATAATGGGCTCAATTGTCAGTGATTGATAACTGAGAACTTTGAACTGTTAGCTTGATGTGTGAGACTCCAAACATCTAGGTAGGCTGAGGAAGCCTTGATCAGGAGTCTAGCAAGACATTCCACTCTTCTTCAAAATTGAGGCTTGGTCCTCTATGTCTTCACTTTGCGTACGAGAGGGAAGGGAGGAGAGAGAGAGAGATAAAAAGGGACAAGCTCCAAGTTATCCATAATTCAATTCTTTGCCACTGGATTCTTTTTTTTTCCTTTTGATTAGTTACCCACTGTTTAAGTATCATAATTTTTGAGGTGGCAGATGCTTTGTTTCAATGGTTCCTAGCTCCTCCCATGTGGCATTTTATGGAGCACGATCCTCTCTCGACACGGGATTCTGGGACATTTGGTGGGAAAGAAGTTGTTGAGGGCATGGTTATTTTGCCAAAATGGTTGAAAACACACACACACACACACGTGAAATTTTTTTTATGGTTGTCGTCCTACTCGTAATTGTCATACATACATACACACACACGTGAAATTTTTTTATGGTTGTCGTCCTACTCGTAATTGTCATACATACATACACGTGAAATTTTTTTATGGTTGTCGTCCTACTCGTAATTGTCATTTTTCATAATTGTCATTTGTCATTGACAGGAGAAGAATCCTTCTTTATAATATTATGCATCACTTGGTGAAGTGACTTATACCCTTTAAAAACCATAACAACAACCCAGGCCATGCAGATACATGCTGTAATTGCAGACTGGTTTACTATGTGTTGAAATGATTTCTACCCTTTAACAGCTGTAACAACAACCCAGGCAATTCCAATGCATGTTGTAATTGCAGGCTGGTTCACTATGTTTTGAAATGATTTTCACCCTTTAACAACTGCAGCAACAACTCAGGCAATTCAAATACATGTTGTACTTGTGGGCTGGTTCACTATTTGTTGCCAATCTTTCTTTCATTAAATCTTGTTTTTACGTTGCTCTTCTGCCAATAGTACTTACAGTTTTGGTTAGCCTAGGGAGAAGATTTGCATGAAGTTACACATCAGTGAATCTATCAGAAAGGTTTAAAATAATGAAATGCTTAGGAAACTAGTGTGGAATGAATTTGCAAATAGATTTCCAAAATGTGTTTAGAAGTTTCCTGCTACTAAGCTTCCATTTCTGCAGGAAGCCAGGAAATAACATTTAGATCACATTATCTACTTTTGGTGGACCTCAAAACATCGTGTCACGTTGCTAACTTTTAGATATACGTGAAATGCAGCTCTTGTAGAAAGACAATTGTTCATTCAATAATCTAGGCTAACTATCTCTAGAAGTCCTAACTCAGGGGTTTTTAGGAGGAAGTGACCAAATAATGTCACTTTCCAAATTAATATACTGAATAGAAAATCAGCATAATTAACTTTGCTAATGGTATCACATGGTTGGATACTTGGAATAATTAGGTTCGTTCTCTAATACTAACGAGTATGAGCTAATGCTATTGAAAAGATTTATTTCCATGGTTGGTTAACGGACTTAGATCTCAAAAATTACATAATCTTCATGATGAGCTTAGAAGTCAGATTTGGAAAATGTACATTTGAGCCAACCTTTTAAACTCAAAAATTGTACCTTGTGCTACTTTTTGAGTGTTCCATGGCACACATCCTTGGTAAAAGAATACCTTCCAAAATGTGATAATGAAACTTCAGCATGAAAGATTATAAATTTCATGTATGCATTTGGGGAAAAGTTATTGATTATGTTTGATTAACCTGCGCTTATCATCTCCAACTGAAAATTAGCTCGAGCTGTTTGCACAGATAGAAGTATGATGTGTTGCTATTAGTTTGTATTATATGGAACTGATGCTTAAATGTGGCTCTTGTCTTGTGTAAACTATATCATTGGTGATTGTAGAGTACTTTGTGTGATTCCCTTTGTTTGTAGAGCACTGACATAAATATAGCCGACCAAAGAGCCATTTTCAAGTGGAGTTTGGTCATGGTTGCTTACCTTATCATGTCTTTTGACAATCAATTGCCATGAAATTAACATCATGGGTGTTGTGTCGTGTTATGCAGATGTTTCACTTTATTGAATTGTTGGTGTTTATATATCTGAATATTTGCAGCTGTTTAAGTGCTTTTTGACTGAAATCTGATAATTCTTTTAATTCTTGTATATCCAAAATATGTGGTTAAGGGTCATCTCTTTTATTAGATTAATTGTTTTTTTCTAGCTTTTTGCTGTTGTCTGATGTTTTAACATTGTCTTTCTGGTGGTGTAGATTTTTGTGAGACAGAAAAATCGTAGTTCCTCTAAAGCACCTGAGAATCCAATCAAAGTAAGTATTTGAAAGCTTCTGACAAGTGAATCTAATGTCAGATATCTATCTTTGTTTCTTCTTTAGTTATAAACCTTTTTTTCTTTGAACACCATGGTTATCCTTTGCTCTTTTCACCAGTATTTGTTTAGTGCAGCTGGTTCCGAAGTTAAATAATTGATAAATATAAGGATTCTTTATGTATGTAATGTCATGATATCTTAATATGTCCATTTTGGCTATCTTTAAATGTATATCTAGTCCTGTTCTCAGGTCAATATGCTAGAGGTTTTTGACCAATGTATCTTCCCATAAAGTGTTTTAGTTCAGGATTTGCTTTATGTGCCTGCTAAAATGAGCGGTATATTCATCTATTTGTGTTTGTCTTGTAAATACTTAAGTGGTGCTGGACCAACATGATTATATGCCCCTTAGATTTTAGACTTCCCAGTTAGAGATTTATTGTCTTAAGTTTTTGTTCCTTTCGGAGATCGACTAAGCTTTGCTTGAGTTGGTTTGAGGCAAGGTTGGCGGTACCAGGACCAAGACCCATACCGGGTGACAAGTGGTATGGTATGTACTATGCTGTGCCAATTTGCGGTGTACCGACCAAGGAGAGTTGGAGAGGGAAGGGGAGAGGGAGAAGGAAAGAGAGGAAAAGAAAGAGGGAGGAGAGAGAGAAGCCAAGAGAGAGGGAGAGAGGGCTTTCGGGCCCCCTTTCCTCCGGTTGCTCTGTAACAGCAGCGGAGGGACGAGGAGAGAGAGAGAGAGAGAGATGGCTTTTGAGCCCCCTCTCCTCAAGCCACCATGTAACAGGGGTGAAGTGCCTGTTTTGAAACAAAACAAAGGCTCCGACCACCACTTTTTTTGAATTTTTTTTAAAAGTGAAGTCTGCAGCCCTCTCTCTCTCCCTTCCTCCCTCACTCCCCCTTCCCTCTCCCTCCCTTCATCCCTCACTCCCTCCCCCCCTCACTCCCTCCCCCTCCCTCACCAGTTCTCGAACTAAGGCATGAAAGGATGTTGGTATGCCCTGAACCAGGTGGTTGGGGATGGTACCACCTTCCTTGGTTTGAGGTAATTTTTCTAGATATTCTGGTCCTCCTATAATTTGTATACTTCAAGAGGGTAGGATATGATCAGTTTGTTATGTTCTTTTAAGAGCATATCCCTAAGAAATATGATTAAAAGCGCTTGGTCGTGGGCCTTTTTGATAATTTCATTTTTATATTTTATCAATATCATAGTGGATGCTTCTATCATGCAAATGACATGGTCAGCGAAGGTATAAAATGTGGGAAATATTGAGCATTCCCAAGATCATTGGATAGTCATAGGGCATTGTTGGTGTTACTTCTGTTTCAGAAAAAGAGAAGCTAAAAGCTAAGTTTTCTAGCTTCTCCTAAAAGCCCTTCCTTGGCTTTTTCTTCCTATAGAAGCACTTTTTAATTATGTTATTAAACACATTTTTTCAGTAAGTGCTTTTTCTTGCTTTAAAAATTAAAGCAGAACTTTTTTTAAGCAATACCAAACATTGCCATAGCTTGTGTTGTTTAGATCCCAATAGAATGGTGGTGGTAGAGCAATTGTGTCTGAGTTGTTAGTTAGTCCTTATATCTTAATTACCAAAGACCATTTAGTTGCTCAATGTTTGTTGACTGCTATATTATAAAATTCTAGCCTTTGGATCTAGTGAAATCCCTTTTTGGTCCTGGTTGCTTTTGTTACGTCACCTACTTTTTCATTGAGTATACAGAACTTTGGCAGCTTAGCTTGCTCTTCATAGATTAAGAATCTGAAAGAAGCAAAATATGGAACTCTTTGTTGGCCTAGTTGAGCCTCTCAATTGAATCAATTTAAGTTTGCAAGATGACTTGGTTTTGGCACCAAAGCTTGCCTTTTTTCCTTTATGTTCTTTCCTATCATTTGTTAAGGAAATCCTAAACTGCTGGTTCTTGGCTACTTGATTCAAAATTGCATAGCTGGTATGGATAGGTTTTGTTGGTAATGGACATTCTAGTTTTTACAAAGATCCTCCTCTCCTTGCCAAATTCACCTTATCTTAAAGTTCCATGCTATTTCTAGAGATTTGATATTAGGTTGAGGTCAGTCATTAAATGTTCTTAAAGTTTGACATATAACCTATTAAAAACCACGTATTGATCCCATATAGTTTGGGACAAGGCTTCCAGGCAAAGTTTAAGGTGGTCATTATATAATGGAAAAAATGTAGTTTCTTTTCTTCCCTTCTTATAATTGAAATCATAGGAGAATGTATTCCTTGCATGGTAGCAGGAAGAATTATTCTGAAGTTACATGATGGCTAGCTTTAATACCACTTATTGTTTTTGACAGGGTTGAAGGCAGGCCTCTCCAAACCTTGGTGCTGCTTTTTCACTTTATATCATGACATTTAAGTTGCATTTGGATGTAATACAAAATTATGACATTTAGTTATTTTACATATTTCTGAAATTAATGTCATGCTGTTTAGCACAAGGTGTTCTGTTGTATGGTGAAAATTGATGAAATTACTGATATCGTGAAATTGGAACTTTCTACTTTTCATAGAATTTTCCAGATTCTTGAACTTTCCCTGTCTATCTTCTTTTGTTTTTCTATTTATGGACTTTCTTGCTTTAGCAATCAAACATCTCCAAAACATGTTTATCTTTAAAAATTAAACTAGTTGAAAGTATAGAATCATAAACTTGTAATCAGAAACCTCCAAAAATAGCATTTCTACATTTTCTTATCCGAACTTGATATATTATGTTTTTGGTTTATTGTATATCAGTTTTGTGTCTTGGTGTCTTGTTCAATGTATTAACTTGATGCAGGCTGTACGACGCATGAAGACATCTCCATTAACCACAGATGAAAAAGCAAGGATCTGCGAGGTGACAATTGGATTGTCATGCCCGTTTATCTTTTGATAGCAAACCAGTTTTGCTGTTATATCTCATCATATTGTTTTTTGCTGACTAAACCAGGGGCTTAAACTCTTTAAACATGATTGGTTGTCAATCTGGAAATTTTTTGTTCCCCATAGAGATCCATCCTTGCTACCCCGACAGTGGAGGATTGCTACTGGAACACAGAAGTCGTACAAGAAAAGTGAAGATGGTAAAGAGAAAAGGAGATTATATGAAGCGAAACGAAGAAAAATCAAAGCTTCAATAATTGATAAGCAAGCTACATTGGGATTGGAGGTTAGTTTGTCAAAATTGATGATTGAAGAAATTGTCTGTTCTTGAGCATTCCTTCACTATTTTTGTTGCCTTCGTTACCACCAGGTTGATAATGAAACAAACAGTGCAGATGACATGGACAATGAAGATGAAGCTTTTATTCATGAAGCATTCTTGGCAGACTCAGTACATGGGAGCTCCCATCGTGCATCCAATGATTTTTCTTTTCCAAACATTAACAAAAACAATGTGCAGCCTACTAATATGAAGCCGTACAAGGGTAGTCAATCTTGTGAAAATTCTGCTGCTGGTACAGATAAAAGTGGAGCTGTGCATGAAGTTGCGTCATCTTCAAAGCCCTTGGAGAGTATGAATCTTTTATCTCATTTGTCTGGTAGCAAATCCAGTGCTTCTTATGTGATTTCTTCCAAGCATTTGTCTTCCATTTCAGAATCAAGGGCTCCTAGACATATTTTAGGTTCACTGCCTTACCAAAGGCGTCGAAGAAAAGGTGTTCGGATTGTCAAGTTGGCACCGGATTTGCCTCCTGTGAACCTTCCCCCATCCGTTCGTGTGATCTCTCAGTCAGCTTTCCAAAGTTGTCATAGTGGACCATCTTGTTCTGATATTAGTAATAATGAAAGAAAAAAGCTTGTTTCAAGGTTCCCACAAGCCATAAAACAAGATGCTACTGTGACAAATTCCAGTAAGCAGTTATCTCTGTCCTCAGAAAATGGCCTTGAAGTTAGACATCAACAAGATGGAGGGACCTCTGGGAATCAGTTGGATGATGAAAATAGTTCTGAATCAGATCTCCAGATGCACCCTTTACTATTTCAGGCGCCTGAAGATCGATTGTCATCATATTATTCAATGAATTATTATAATACAAGCATTCACCATTTCTTCCCAGTGATACAACTTCAAACCAATCCCAATTTCAGTAAGTCTGAGAATTTTGTTAGGACAACCAATCATGTTGATGTGACACCACATCCAAAAGGGCCATCATCAGATTTGTGTACCATTGACTTTCATCCACTCCTGCAAAGAACTGATGGTGTAAGTGGCGACTCTGCTAGTATCTCTTCCATTGATCGACTACCTGGTGGTTTGGGAGCACAAGGCAATAGTGACAAATTTAATCCACCTGAATGTATCTTGGGAAAACCCCTGGTTGATGATTTAGCAAATCATGGAGCATCTCCAGGTCATCAAGGAAAGGAAAATAAACTTGATCTGGATATTCACTTATGTTCTGTGATGGACAAGGAAAAGACTACCAGAGGCGAAGTTACAAATGAGCATCAGCATATCGATTCAGAGAGTCCTACTTTGGAGCAAAGAATGATGGTGGGCGGTATGCATGCTGATTTGCCAATCTGCCACCATAAAGACAATATTCCTGATGTTTTAGTTTCTACGGATTCAATTATAAGTGAACAAGCATGCTCTAAGAAGGATGTTAATTCTATAACAGTACCATCTAGTACAGGTAGTGCATGTCAATGCACAGGAGATTTTCATGATGAGTCTTTTCCAGAGATTGTAATGGAACAGGAAGAATTAAGTGATTCTGAGGAAGAAAGTGAACATGTGGAGTTTGAATGCGAGGAGATGGATGATTCAGAAGAAGACGAGTTGGACATCACACAACCTTCTGAAATTCAGAATAAGGTAATCCTGCTTGTTGTACCTATCTTCTATACCTGTTTGCTAAGGATATTTTATAAATTTCATGCTTGATGTGCAGAGTAAGATGGAATATTGCCTTATGCCAATTTACAGTTGGCTACTTAGTGCAAAAGAACTGGATAATAATTGATTGTTCTATTTAAGTTGTGATGGTATCTACATGTTGCTTCTCATGTTGGAGATTCCAAAATGACTATTTTAACTCAAGTAACACCATTGTTGGTATTAATAAAATGTTTCTTTTTTATTCAAAACAAATCAAGGATTTGACTGAGCTAGTTTACATCCTCGTTTGCTGTACTATCCTATACTTCATGGTATGGGATATCATACTGTATCGAAAGATACTGAGGACTTGATATGCCCCACATACTCAGTGGCGGTATTAAGGCGCATACTATATTGACACTAGGTATGGGATGTTGGGTATCAGTATGTGTCCAGTATTGCAAACCTTAGTTCACATGATGAAGCTCAAGCAAATTTTTGAAATATGTAATTATTGTGGTTGTATTTTCAACCCAAGGAACCAAAATTGTGGATGGAAGAGGGTGGAGGGAGGCTGTTTTACATCTATGCAATGCCAATGAGTTTTGAATTTTCAAAATTTAGCTTTGGAAAAGGAATAGATAATTAGGATGGGTTGCAGTCTTGTTGTGGTACGGGAGGCTTGTAGGAATTTACTAAGGCGCCATTTGGCAAAGATTTTGGAGTGCTAGAAAGCACTTTCTAGCCCTCCAAAAGCACTTTTGGATGGTATGATGGTTTTTGGTAAAAAAACTAGAAAGCTATTTTGGTTTTTTGCTAGAAAGTTGAAAAAGTTTACTCAGGAAGAGCCCCATTTTAGAGCTTCTCTCCAAAAGTTTTTTTTTTTGACTAATGTCATAAAGTTGTTTTGAATTAATAACTTTTTTTAATGATCAAAATGCCCACTAACAAATCTCATAATTAGAGCTTATGTCATACGGTATTATATTATTATATTATGATAATAATAATATAGTATTATTATATTATAAATATATAATATAATTTATTATATTATTGTTATATTATAATAGTACAATCTAATATAATACGCTATATTATAATAATATCTAATATTATATTGCATCATATTCTACTATATAATACTATGCATATCTTTTATTTTCATTTTATCATAGCGAAAGTATTTTCTTATTTTAGTTATCAAACACATGTTAAAGTTCTACAGCACTTTATAAATATAGTTATAAAATAACAAATAGCTTTTTGTAAAAGCTCTACCTCCAAAAGCTCGAAAAGCTTTATTGCCAATAATAAACCCAAGTAGGGCCTATGGCTTGTGAAGGCAAGGTTCCTACATTAGATTAAAGAAACAAGGGAGAGAATATTTCTAATGCATCATGGATATAATAAGTAGCTTCCGAAATCCAAAATAGGAGAAAACAGTTTAGGTGGAAAGAAAGGGAAGAGAAATAGGGAGCTTAATCTTCTTAGGTCTGATATTGATCATCAAAGTCTCTCACAAACATCTCACTTCCCGACATATGTTCTCTGCCTCTCACAAACATCTAAAACCATGTACCATATGCTCTCTCTCTCTCTCTCTCTCTCTCTCTCTCTCTCTCTCTCTCTTTCTTCCTCGCCTCCTGCAAATATCTTCAAACTTCACCCCATTCCCCTCCTGACCATCCCACGGGGCCTTAGCTCTCATAGTAGCCGTCATCTCTAAAACCTCTCATCCTGTCTCCATCCTCCTTATATCTGATGTCTTTGATGATGCGGTGAGCACTTAACAGCACCTTTGACCGTCATCCACGTCCACCCTCAATCGTGGCCACCTAGCCCCGATACTCGGCCATCGGCAACTCCACATCCTGCATCTCCAACCCCCCCCCCCCCCTCTCTCTCTACTTGTTATAAATCATGTTGACTTGAGATCGAACATCCAATCTGGTTCTCACCAAACATGTTCATGTTCCCCACCACCAAACTCCTCACAATCCGTACTTGTGCTCCAGCATCATTGACTTTGCTGGACCCAATGTCGTCCACCTTGTTGGCGGCATTGCTAGCTTTTGGAATGCCCTTATCAAGGGCTCCCTGAATCAGCCGCTCAAACCACATCTGCCCGTCTATGGCCTTTTGCAGTCACTTCACCTCCTAGTCATCTTTGGCACTCTTTCCTGGTTCAGCTAGTGTGCCTTCAACCTGAGCTCCATCAACATCTACAAGCCATCCAACTTAGTTGGATCCATCCATGACCAATGGATTGCCATTAGTCACACCATCTTCACCTCCACCCTAGTTGACTGCATGGCAGTGCTTGCCACCCTCTTCAAGAAGCACCTTAGACAGGAACTAGAATGTGATTGACATCTACAGCAGCTTTCTTGGTGGCTTTATGGAGGTCACTTTTTTCTGCATCATTGACCCTAGGGCGACAATCACCTGTGAGTTCGTTGTCGCATGGGTAAGCTTCAACAAGCTTGTGGAGAAGGTGAAGTTCGGCTACCCTTAGAGGCGGTGCAATTCAACTTTGAGTGCAGGCCTTAGCGATCATCTTCACAGTCCTCTTCACATGTGAGAGGTATGTGAACAAGGTGTACTAGGGGAGGGATGGGCACTTGTTAAGGTTGTTTATGGGAGTTGGGGGAGGTTGCCGGAATGCACATCGTCTAGAACTCTAGATCCTAGTGATCTTTGGACAAAATGGAGTATTGCTCTCCCACAACCCCATTTTCATGGTTTAGGCTACTCCTATTTCACTCGTTGCTACAAAGGGAATCACTTTTGCTTTCTTTTCCTTTGGCTATTAAGATGTTTGAGCTTGCGCCTGCCAGATTGTCTCTTGCCTGTCCATGGATTCACCAGCAGTTCAAAAGGTTGCCCTATTTGGCAATCTATGAATCTATGCTTATTTTCAACTCTCCAAAGCATTTTGTCGCTTGCTACACTGTTCTCTTTGGGCTTGAAGATCTCAATGAAGGATGAGATGGCCGGGATGGATCTCACTTCTTCAGGCTCACCAATGCTGGTTCCATCTAAGGACTTGGATAGGGATGTGCTGCTAGTTTGATAAGGAGTTTGGTGGTGCTGGAGAAGTCACTAGGTGCTGGTGGGATAGAGGCAAAGAGACAGAGATAGTAGGCAGGCATACCAATAGAGAACAATAGCTGCGATGAAGGCACAGTCAAGAATGATGGCAATGGTGAGGAAAACGTTGAGGTCAACAGCACTGTGGTGGAGGGGACAATAGAAAGGCCATTAAGCAAATCAGGGTTCTTGAGCATGGCGAAGAGGGAAGAGATTAGGAGTTAGAAGAGGAGAGGGAGAAATCTAGTGTTCAGTCCCAAGCTTTCCCAACTCTTTTCTCGTAAGGGCATTTTTAACTTTTTCTAATTTTGGTTAGTCTCATTAGGCGAGGTTTGGTCAAAGTAAAACTACCAGAATGACTGGTCTGCACTGAAAGAGTTCATAAGGATTTATTTATAAATACAAAACAGACAGGGATAACTATATTATGTGACACAATGGGAATCGGAGCCCAGGTTGTAGGCACACTATATTTTATTTTCTTAGGAGCTTCCATGGCCCCTCTTTGGCCCTCGGGGTTGTTGATGAACAATCTTTCAGAGGTTATAACTGGTCAAAGAAATACTGAATTTTGATGATAGCGGACTCATTGGAAATGTCTTAGAAATTGACAAATACGGCATGGTCCTTGTTGAAATTCCAAAAAAAAAACAGGTTCAAAAAGTGGCTAAAAACTGTAGCTACGATTTAGTGACTATATTTTGAGTTTTAATCATATTAAGAGTCCTAAAAGAGTAGCTTAGATGGCCAGGATTTCTTAAATTAGATTCAAGGGTTGTGATTGCATATGGCAGAAATTTTATCATGCTTTTATATATAGTATGGATAAAGTGATGTATATAATCTAAATGTATTGAGCTCTAGTTGATTGCATGATCGATGATACCTTTTTTGAAGAATAGAGATTGGAATCACTTGCCAGCTAGGCCCCCTAGAAGAAAGTTGGAGCAACATTGTATGAGAATATATCATCCATCTTCGAGGACAGGGGGTGGAACGATCTACTTACTGCAACCTGGGACTGGCGTCGCTGTCTAGGTCTTCATTGTTGTTCTGATGTCCACTATGCCTGGGATGTTGTTTGGGCCAAGAGCCATAGTTGCTGTTTCCATTTGGTTTTTCTTTCTCGCTGTTGATACTGGCAAGACCTAGCTAGATGATGATGTCTGCTGGTTGGTAATGAGATTATGAGAGGACCATTGGTACCTACAAAAAAGGGGAACTAGTGCAAAAACAACAATCCAATCAATATTCAGATTAAGGCAGCACTTGGTGCTATAGATGGAGTGATGGGTGTAGTTTATACAATTATGGAAAGGTTAAAATGACCATGAAGGGCTACTAGTGGCAAATTTGCCAAAACCAATGTGTCCTGGGAAGTGGAATAATGTCACAAAGCATGTCCATTGTTGCATCATTTATCATTGATCTAAAAGTTTGTGATGAGTTAGCCAATGAACAAAATTCATGTTGGCATCCTTTGTAACATCTAGACTCATGTTTGGAGTTGCACATAAGCTTCAAAAACAAAATTGAAATATTTTGATTTAGATGGAATTTTTTCTTAAAAAAAGATTTATATGGAATAGATTTTAATCTAGTTTCCATTAAAATAAAAATCATGGGGCCAAAATAAGTGTATATATATATATGAGTTATAAGTGCTAATTAATTACCATTTCTTAATTCCTATATATGTCAAGAATCATTATATTGAACTTAGGTTTTGAGTTTCAATAAGATTCTGAATCATTTTAGTGTTAAGTTTCACAGAGATTTAGATGGAAATAAATTTTTTAACATGAGTTTGCTATCAAGAACTAAGTCTCATATGCATTTATAGTGTCATGTTAAATTGTGATTAAACAACAAAGTTATATATGACATTGTAAGCATGCCTTATGTTGTTCTCATATTTATGTTTTTTCTCAAATTCTAATTGATATTTTGTTTTTTCCTACAATTTCAATTGACATTTGCAAAACTAGAGCCAGAACTACGAAAATCAAAACTTGTCTATGGTAGCTGAAACAAGTTTTTGATTTTTTTTTTTCTAAGGATTGGATTCAACTTTTGTTAGAATGTAGGAAAACACTTCCTTGATATTTTCAATGAAAAAAATTATGGAAATTAACACATGGTTCCAAGCTATCATAAATATTATGAGAAAGAGATTTTGAAAAATATCATCTTATCTCCCCAAATCTCTTGGGCAAATGATGGTTAGCATCATAAAGATTAAGAGAGGCAGAATTACCATGTGAAGCTGCTTCCTGAAGTTCATCAATGACATCATTTGCAACAATGAAATATAATCAATATGGAAATTAAAATGGAATGGGAATAAAAGTTAGGAATAGGAATCACCATTCCTATTTAATTGTTCATTTGTTTAGTTAGAAATGAAGGATTGCTCTAGAAATAAAAAATAATTCCATTCCAATATTTAATTTAGCTAATTGTATTTTTAAATATAATTGATTTATAAAACCAACTTTTGATAAGATCCATGACTAAGGAATAGAATTGAATTTTAGAAGAACAACTGCTATAATTTTTTGGAGGTCTTCATTCTAATATATATACACATAAGGAACTTCTTGTATTGGTCATTGTAATATTATAGCCATTATTTTGTCTTTGTGAATTTATCTTTAATAATATAATTTTTAAAATTCAAATGTTAATTAAATCATTTGTTTTTGTTTATACAATAAATGCTACTAATTGATTTATACCAAATATGCCATTTATTTTCACTTATTTTCATTTTATACCATAATTGAAGACTAAACCATGAAAAACCATGCTCGAGTTGGAATTTTTTAGTCTGAAAGCGTGATTCGGCTTAATTTTTAGGAAGCTCAAATAATTTCGATCTGGCGTAGGATGAAGATTTTGTTTGAAAATAGATGGGGGCAGGTTTGAGCCTAGACTGGTCCCAAAAAAAAAAAAATAAAAAGCATGGTCGAGGCTATACTAGGCTCAAGCTCGAGATAAATTATGGGCTAGATTCAAGCATAGGCTCAACCTAGCTCGACTAAAGCTGTTGACAATAGCTACTTCATTTCGAGATCTTTGCAAGCATATATTAAAAGGAAAGGAAAAAAATGAAAAGAAAAGGACACCATAGTAGTTGAAATTCCACATAGACCTATCCCCTTGGTGGATTTGATGGTCATTGTATAGGAGGTTTGTCGAAGATGGCCAAAAGGTTCACAACCACATACCCCAGTGCAAGAACACATAGATAACTAACATGATTTTTTTGGTGGGTTGGGGCGCGGAATATTTCATGTATGGGTGCATATGCAAGCAATTATTGCTTATACATCTGGGGATGTGAGGCTTGGACATAAAGTGATATGAGGGTGGTTCATAATGCGATGTTTTCCCTACACATGCATATGCCTCGTAAAGGTTTCAAAGTGGAAGGTTTCAAAAAATTGTGTTTTCTATACTGTGAAAAAGGAATCTCGCCTTGAATAAAGGGTCGAGCTAGGGTGAGTTCTTGGGATACACATGCATGAATATTAGATAGGATCTAGCTGTCTTTATTTTTATTTTTATTTTTTCCTTTTAAGATTTTCATTGTATAGTTCCTAATTTAAACTTGATGAGGAATTAGATGGTCTTTTAGGGATTGAGATGGTGTTTGTAATTTTGGAGGGTGAGGCTTGGCACAATGATAAGGTTGCTCCATTATGACCTAGAGGTCATGGGTTTGAAATATGGAAATAGCTTCTCTGCATATGGGGGTAAGGTTGCACACATCGAACCCTCATCAAATCCTGCACTTGCTGGAGTCTCATGCAATGGGCCGTCTTTTTTAGATGGTGTTGGTAATTAGAGAGAGATAGAGAGAGTGAGACGTGGGGTTGATGAGTCTTGTGAGTATGAGAGATTTTTTTGGGGGGAGGGGGAGGTTTAAGGGTTTCAGTAAGTGCTTCATAGAGCTAATTTAGCTAGTTTGAGTATGATAAATGCTGTGGTCTGCTTGTTCATGCTAAAATGGAAACCTATGTAGAGATCGAGTATGATTTATTGTGAATTGTATCCAAGGTGAAGCCAAGTTTTTTACCTGGGGGACCAACATTAATAAATCAGGAAAGGTTTTAGTTGACTTACCAATCTCTTCCAACTAGCAGCATATCTTGACTAGAAAGTTATATCCTTATCAAATAGATATAATAGCAATGCTCAAATTTGATAAGGGGAAAATACACAAGCAACTAAATGAATAACATTCCTGTTGCAAATGAATCATTATATTCAGCAGTAAAAAAAGGATACAATTGTTAAATTTATTGATTGTTTGTTTATATGAAATGTTATGCATTCGTAAATGTAAAAAGCCATTCTATTAGGAAATAAAGTGAAGTACAGAATTTCCTATTTTTCTTAGGGAAAAGCTGTGGAGCACTTGCCAGTTGGCCCAAAGTGATGCCATTGTTGTGTGGATAGGACAAAACCTATATGATGCCACCTGCTGTCTGAATACGTCAGTTAGTGGGCAATTGATGAGCGATCCAGTGAACACTCCATATTAAGGTTTTAACTATAGTTACCAAACCCCATATTGGTTTTGTCACGGAATGCTACAACACCAGTATGGTTGGTACATACCAAGACTCTTAAATCAATAACAATGAAAAGCAACCAGTACACACCAATATGGTATCTGTACTTACTGTTGTTATCGACCATTATAGAATGGTATAATTGGTATGTTTTAATCCAGCTGGTTTCAGCATAGCAAGGATGGTGATGGTTTTCAATTAGCGTGGTAATGTATCGATGGCGTCCTATTATAATAGTATTTGATTCCTTGCTTATAGTGGGGCTATGAGTGTGGGGACCACTATAGAATTGTATCGGCAAATGGAGAAGTGCACAAAGATATCAAAATATGTATTTAGTTGAGAGTATGGGTGCCAAATAAGGCTGCTAGGGGATAGAGAAATCCTAACAAGGGATGATGGAAACTTTATGTACTGTTCCTTTTTGTGTTAGTTGTTTTTTGGCCGAGGGGGGAGGCTATCAAGGTGCAACCAAGTGATCAAAAGCTAGATTTAGGAAACAGACCTAACATTGATCTGCCTTGGTTGTACCCATCTAGTCATAGATTTAGTGTTCAAGGACAATTCGGTTAGGGGTATAGATTCAATTTTGGCAACGTGGAGAATTCACCTTCCAAATAGATTCAATTAACTAAGAATTATTAAAAAAAATAACACAAATAAAGAATGTAATTTTAATGAAGTAAATAGGCAGTGATAACAAGTAAGGGAGACCAAAACAACAAATTAAGGTACATTACGCCTTATCAAACCAAGCGGTACGGAGTGTATATTGTATCGTACTGAACCGGACAGTACAGGACATACTGTACAATATTGTATCATACTGATTCGGTATCGGTACATGATACAAAGGATGCGCTAGATCCGTATGCCGAATCGGCCCCCATATGAAACGTATCGACACAGTAATAAGGTAGCACCGATATGAGGCCCGGTATTGAGATGGTATACCTTGCAACAAATGCGAGTAAAAGATTATTATTGCCAGCAACACAAGATCATTAGTTTGTAATCCATGAGGTTTTCCTGAATTAACTATATATAGCCCACAAAGGTGCATCGTCTTTGAGTAACTAAACCATTTTAGTAAAGCTGATTTACCAAGAATGTTTTGGAGAAATATTCGGCAAAGAAATAATTTGTGAGCAATTCAATAATTTTATTAATAATTTGGAGACTGTTGTTACTATGATAAGTTGGAAGCATATTGAATCAGCTTTTCTATTCATGTTGAAATAGAAGAATATTATTAAGAGGGTTTCCTCATTGTTGGGATATCTTGGTTTTCTTACTGACTGAAGGATTCCTTGGAACTAGAAGTACCATAATTTTCAGTAATAAAGACTAAAAAGAAGAATTTGGGAAGTCAAGGATTGTGATTGGAAAAGACAGCACAATAGACCTTGGTTTGATGTGGCACCGGGGAGGATGATCCACCTCAAACTGCATGAAGTTTGTCGAATTGGTTAGAAGTTTTTCTTTTGTATGCAATAGAATTAAGTCAACTTAAAAATTTTTGTTTGTTAATCGTGAGTAGTAATCATTGCATCATTAGGTTTGATGATAATGGTCATTTTAATTTTTTGAAGCTTTAAACTAATGAAGTTAGTGAATATAACGTTCAGTATAGACTGAATGAGAGAAGAGGTATTGGTACATAAGATTAATAGATGGAAGCAAAATATAGAGACAGAGATGTAAAAGGAAAAGGATTTGCAGACATGTGAATGACAGAAAAGAAAAAAAGACAAGTATAACTGGATGATCATCTGGGGGAGTAAGTTTTGTTATACCGGTCGGTACCATATCATACCAATATCAAACTGGTACATAGTCTCATATGGTACCGACATTTGGTATATGTCTCTCTATCTCGTACCGTATTGCATGCTAACACTGCAATAGGATAGTATTGGTACAGAGCTGGTTACCGAGACGGTGAATCTTAGAGAAAAGTCAGTACCCGAAGGTCATGGTAGCATTGAGACTTCTTCAACATCTTGAGCATAACTTTCTCCTACAATGTCCAATTAAGGTGATTCAAAGATGTCTTTGAAAGCTAGCTTGATGTTGAACCTGACTTCTGCAGGTGCTTGAGCACATCTTTATGCATATGTATGGGAGAGTGGAGGAGACTAGCTTTCAATAGATTTAGAATGGAGTGATATGAAAATAATGGCAAAAGGGAGTAATAAATTCTCATTCTCGTTTTCAGTTTCCATAAGGTGAGAGGTCAAAGTTCCTTTTTACCTCAAGGTTTTCTCACACATCTTGGCTTAACAATATATAGGTCCAAAGAAAATGTGATGCCTTACTGCTGAACGTCTAGTAGATATGGCTGGAGCCTACATATGTTAGTTCCTTTAAGTATGAAATTTTGGTGGGCTTGTGGGGTTCAGCTAGCATTGGGTGTCCTTTATTGATCTTCTTGAGTTCATTTCCTTGCTTCTTCACAATGTGTTTGTCTTGTGTTGTAAACATCCCTGTAGTCTGCAACTTAGCAAGAATTAGCATAAAATCTTAACTATGGTCTCGATCTCAAATTCAGTTGGTAAACAATATGAGGGAAAATCATGTATTGGATTATGACTGAATCAGGTATCACATTCTTGGTTGTTCAGTGGCTAGTTTGTTGCTTTGAAACCAAGTTTGGTTAAACAAATCAATGCTGACACATTCTTCTTCGTAAGTTAGTCTGTTTCGTAGGCAAGTCGGTTGGCCTCCGAATCTTTTGTTATGTTTTGCATGTGCTACCGATCAGTGCGGTCTTTAAAAATCAAGCTATGAACATTTATTACTTTCATCTTATGGAAATTTATTCTCGTGAACAGGGGATTCCAGCCTTTGCAGCTGTAGGTGAAAAAATTCAAGCCATTCATAACCAGTGTCGATCAAGATCTCCAGCACAAGGATTAGTTGACAAGGACAATACTTATGGCAATCCTGTGCGGACATACCAAGGTTCGTGCCATGGTAAATTGTCACGGTTAAATCCCAAAGATGGAAGTGCAAAAAGGGATGGATCTAATAGAAGTTCTACAAATGTACCTCACACCCGTCCTGGACGATCTGGCAAGGCACGAAATTCGAAGAACTCCAAAGGCACTCAGCAGCCTCCCTCACAAACAGTTAATGAACGCGAGACTGTTGCTTCCAGAAAGCCTAGAAAACGTTCTGCTTTGAACTAACCTCTGCAAGTCAAGCTATTTGTGATTATATGCGTAGCCATTTCTCATTGGTTTTATTGATATCTGTTGAATAGTCAATGACCGGGTGGAACAAATGCTTTTTGGTTGGTGCACCTCTCTAGAACATCTAACAGTAGCAGCAGCCATTAGAATAACGCCCTAAATCAGGATAACCCAAATAGCATCATACAGAGAAAATAGTGCTGGTTATGAAGTATCTTTGTAATAAATAGTGATTTTCATGCTGCGATATAAAGTGTATCAGCAAGGTGACCAAAGAAATGGCAAAGATTAGGTTAGATCCGTACATATAGTTTAAGAAATGTAGAATGAACAGTTCTTTGCATGTGCTGTGCGTGGAGGAGCCTGCTTGGCCCTTGAATGTTATGAAGCTCATTCTTTTTTATGCTGGAAATGTTATTAATTAGGCCATAACATATATTCATTAGTCAAATAGAGGATGGCTATAGCAGGGTTTTCGTGTTTGCACTGCTACGAGGATTTGTGAAAGGTATTTGCGTATCTTATAAAAAAATGAGCGCTACTTATAGCTCTTTTAGCTGACTGAATTCATTTGGTTGAAGTACGGATGGAATATCAGTCATGCTAAAATTGTTATATTTAGTTTGAAAAAGGAAGAGGGACTTGGCACTGTTATTCCTGGTCTTTAAATGATATGAAGTTTTTGATTCTTTAATATGGGTTACTCCTACCACACCGTAATGAATGTCAAACTTTTCTACCGACGGTTGCGGTGAATGCGTCAAAACAGGTCTTGCCTATATGTTTTTGGACGTATTGCTTTCCTCTCTATTGGTTCGAAGTTGTGATGCATTAGAATCTATGGACAGACCTGAGCATGGACGGTACCGTTCAGTTCCATTCTCTTTAACTTTACATGATTGGTGTTCAAAAGCCACGGCAACGGTCCAAGTGACTGTTTTCTAAATTTCTTGTCAGCACCACCAATCCATATCTAAGATCTGCGGTTAATTAATTTACCACATGTTGGGCAGAATATTCTCAATTCTTTGGTAATACACCATCTGGCGTTATTATAATCTGAGAACCGTCGCCCCGGGTATTCTTTGTCAGACTTGTTGCAAGCACTCTAGTTAGGGAACGGCCATGCTAAAAGCAATTTACGTATGATCTGTTCTGGTTGTTCCATCCTAGGGAAAATCATTCAAATCACCGTAACTTCAGGCTTGGGGAATCTGGATCCGGTCCCCTCCGGAAAGCAAAACTCCAGACCCAGTGACGTACGGGATGCTCGACCAACAGTTAAGGGCACAAGAAAAGTGATGTTCTGCTGCACGACACTCGTATCCAATTTGATTGCCTCACTGATGGCGTAGACCTCTGGCAAAAAGCAAAAACAGCACTAGCAACCGTTACCGGCCACTTGTTTTTGTCTACACCTATTTCCCTGATCGACTAGGAGAATAAAAAAGGACCCACTACCACCAGGAGGACGTACCCTTGGATGAGATGCCCCTCTCCCCACCAATGCCTTCTGCCCCTTGGTTAAATATCCAATGTTAATGCTGGCAGCATTGCACATGAAATTGACCCGACAAAAGAAATATTTTTGCGTGGGGAACCGTCCTACGTATTGTATTCATTTGATCTTAAGGTGGTAGGCTTTTTTTCATTCTTTCACCATGGCAGCCATCATAGACTTGATTTGGGCTTGGAACACGGACAGATGCATATCAGCAGCAGTCCAATTGACAGAAAGACTTTGGACCGATGCAGTTTGAGCACAGGATCCCACCAGACTGAGGTTGGGAGCTGGACGTCCTCTCATGTCGCTTGCTAACGATTGCATACATCTTCCATATATTCTCTCATGTAGCAGTTATCCACACCACAAAACCTAAGAATATTAATCCAGAAGGAGCCAAACAAGCATCATTGTTTACTTTGATTCCCGGCTTCCCCTGCTTCTAAGAAGAGCTTTACACTAAAGCTATTAGGAATAACGTTGGTTGCTTATGTCTCTCTTTTGGCGGAGAGGCAGGCATAGCATGTCCATATGGAACCAATGCCTTTTTATCGGGGAACCGTCCTTCATGATCATGGCCTGAAATGAAATTTACAGATCGCATTAGAGAGGGGCAGTGTAAAAACCCATCCCAATAAAAGATATATATACTTCAAAACAAATTCTAAAAGAGAAGATTGGGAACGAGAAGAAAAAGACTATGTATCAGTGAGACATGGTGGAAACTGACAAAGCTTGTAGCTCAATGTTCCATCTTCCAGTGTCATGATCAGATGGATGACACACGTGGTGGGACAAGGCAACCAGGTCATCGTAGGACCACAATACACCTACAACTTAAAAGATCCGATATCTTCAAAAAAAGTGACATGCCGGGTTGATGCTGTCAGCGAATAAGGAAGATATCATCGGTAGGGGAAGCTGGAAACCCCTCCCTCTCTATCGTGATCGGTGTCCAACTCATGACGCCATCACTACCAAGAATTTTGCTCCATGAAGCTTCCAGATCAAAGCATCAAAGTTTACGTCATTATTTAGCATAAAGAACTAGTGCTGGGAAGTGAACTCCCCATTATCCTGTCTTATTTATATAGCAAACAAGATTCTACTAGCATAGCACAAGTGGTTTTTAAAGCACTTCCCAAACAACCACCCACTACTGATAAGTGCCTGAATCAACCCATCGTGTCATTCCCAGCAAGATATTCCACTCAAATACTACACTTGAACAGTGAGTTAAAGCAGCACTCACTTGTAGAAAACCTTTATCAACATTATTGGTCCTTATGTGGGGACCCTAACATGGACAAGATAACATCAATAATGCCATAGCGTTTCTACTCAGTTCACGTCCTGTCACAAGCCTTTGATGCAGTCTCTCACACTTAAATGGCATTATAAACGGGTGGGAAAAAAAAATCATTTCTCCAAATTTTATTCTCTAACAGGATGAGTGAGACAAGCAGAAGCACTCCTATGCATCAGACGGTCCCCCACAGGAAAGCAAGGACAGAAAAAAAAAAAAAATCAAATGGATGGTTATAAGAAGTGACCATCTGATAGGATGATCTTAATGGAAGCGCAATGCAGAGAAACAATATACAGGTACATTTTTAATCTAAAGAATGGTTCTGCTTTTCCCTACTTTGACTGGTGGAACAAACCTCTACATGCTTCTCCTGATGAGCCTTCTGACCACATACTCTAGATACAGTGACAGCATCCGATAAAATAGCTTTCTGAACATAGAAAAAAAAAGTAGTAGTTAAAGATATGAAAATGGATGGAATTGCTGCTAGGTCGTCAACCTTGTATTATGGTTCAAAGAAGAGAACCATGTAAAGTGGAGTGACTTAATGAGGAAAGAGATAGTGGGAATCTAAAGATTAATATGGGAAACAGTAAACATGACAGAAGCATCACCCCTGGAATAACAAGCACCACGATGTGGGCCACATAGGAAAGAGATAAACGGCTAAATATATCCAATGGCACCTCTTTTCTGTCCTGATTCCCTCTCTCCTCCCATTTATTCCAACTCCTACCTTGTTCTTCTTAAATGAGGACCAGCAACATCCTAAAACCCTCTACAAAATCCAACACTTCCTATTCTAACTTCTAAGAACTCTATTCAGAGACGGTTGCTCTGCCTCTGCTTACTCTTCAGCAGAGATTGCAAGCTTCCAAATGGAACAGGAAGAAGTGAGAGAAATATCAACAAACCAGAGATCAGAGCCACATACCAGCAACAGTGATGACGGGGAAGTTGGTGACAACTCCCGAACATGGTTGAACCTGACCCTGGGCGGAAGCATCTCCTCAGCAGCCACAAACTCATCAGGTTCCCACTCCAAGCATGCCCCTCTTAAGGTGTTTTCATGCAACTTCTGCGTGAGGAAGTTTTATAGCTCACAGGCATTGGGGGGACATCAAAATGCTCATAAAAGAGAGAGAGGTGCAGCTAGACGGTCTCATCACTCCCAACGAATGATGATGGGTTTGCCCCTCAACACTCCTTTCCTACGATCCCTACGAGTTCAACCTCATTCAATGGCTCACAAGCCAAACAGGGAGGGAGGCATGGGGATAGCGGCCAGGTTTGATGATGTCAGTATGAGTCGGCTACCCTATGCACTGGAGGAAGCAACAAAATTGAGGTGGCCTGGAAGCTATCAAATAAATTTGCAGCTCCCCAAGCAACCAGCAGAACTAAATAAGCTTGATTTGAGTCTCCGACTTTGATGTTTTAATCAATTGGGCAATGTTTGCATGCTTCCCATCTAGTGTTCAACTCCATTTTTTGCATCAATCAGTTGAAGAAACCAACTGCAATAAGCTTCCATCCATCATTAAATGCTAGCTGACTTTTATAGCATCCATACAGATGACTCTAGCAAATCTGACCATTCTACTTGCAATTCCTCAATGTTTTTCCTGTCGACATCCATCGTTACGTTTTTAGTGGTAGTTCTAAGACAATGTACTCATCATTATGTAGTTCATTTTTGACTAGTGATGCACTTTCTCCGGTTTGTTTTCATTGAAAGATTGTGTTGTAATTATATGATAGCTATGGCGATCGTGTAGGTGGAAGACAAATACGAAGAATTATATTTACTCTAGTTTCCTTAAAAAAGATAAATTGATAGATGATAAATTGAAAAGACAACCGATGCATTACCAAACTGACCTAAGGGAAGATATCATAACACAGTTAAGGAGATCCATTGATTTCATATAATATTATTTAGGTATCAGATATCTGCATGTTTGAACAGGCAGCAAATGAACGGTCAGCATGGCCATCATGTTATTAATAAGCTATGCGCACCTTGGTATTTCTCAACAACTTGTGATCTGAATATGGTCCATAAACAGCAACCATAATCTACGAGACTGCCAGAAAAGGTGGTGCTTAATGCTACCACAACGATGGGACATGGTTTGTCCTCGTCAACCAATGAAGAGAAAGGAAGATCCTTCGATCTCAGTTATCATTTTGATCAGCATTATCTTGACAATGATCTTCACAGAGTAGCCAGGTTTCAAATGGTGGCGGCGTGAATGATTTGTTCATGTAATCAGTTCAATCAACACAGCAATTGGCTCTGTTTGGCATCTTTCTTCCAATTAATGCTGAGTAGAGGCTAGGTTGAACAAGATGCAAATGTTCATCCTCCCTTGGCTGACACCTTAATTTATGCATCCAACTTTCCAACGACCATCTTCCTTATTTTCTCCAATATTGATGCTAGACGGTTATTTACTAAGATTGATATTTCTTAATCAAATTAAAACACTCCAATACAAAAGAAGGATATTCACTCTCATCCATGCCGGTCCATGAAAATATAACCTTCTATCGGCACCCAAATCAATGTAAAGAATCAAGATAACTGTAACAGAATTCTTGAGGATTAGAGTTCACTGATTTTTAAAGTTGGCTAACACCATCAGGAAGAGTCCACCATTGCAGCGAGAGTCAAGATTGGGACTCATACAGTCTCTACAAACAAGAATCCATAATCTTCGTTCCATAGGACACCTTAAATGCATTCGAGTCGAAATTAACTAACACATTATTCAATAAACATGTAAAGAGCATTCAGATAATGGTAACCGCATGCAAATATTATCATTCCATTTTTTTAATGATCAAAGTATACTCCAGTCACGGAGGAGTTGCAGACTTTCTAACATCTATTGTTTAGCAGTTCACTTTTCCCTCCCAAGTGCCACATGACCAGTATTCCCCATTTTATAAGAAAAGCAACATTGTTTTAGAGGTCGAAGCAGGTTTGGGAAAAGAACCACGACCAATCTCTTCAAAATGCCACCAACAAAGATCATTATTTCATGTACATGGCTTTTAACCATCACCTGCATAGGATGTACTAATCTTTCTGGAGAGGAATTTTATTCTCACATCATATAAAATGATATTTGCACAAAAATACCCTTCAATGTCATCTTTTAATTGTGAAAAATGTCAATTTATATGGATCGAGAAGTTTGGAATTGGTAATATCGGGCATCTTCGAGGATTGCCACTGCTAGTACTCGCAACATGTCCGATCGTCAATGTCCAAATCCAACTTTAATGAGTTCGCTAGAATCCAAGCCTAGAAATGAATAAGGTAAGAAACAGATTTGCATCCAGATTGACTCCTACTAGCATAGCAAATTTGGTTTCTTTTGGTTTTGATCCCCTAAGATTAACCAGAGCATCCATAGAACAAATTGGTAATGCTAACGAGATGAAGTTGGCAGAGGGGATGGGCTTGAGAAAAAAGAAGGGAGATCTACCAATATTATAATTAGCCAAGTCCAGATTCTTGGAGATGCACCATCCAAGATTCAAACTTGGAACATTTTGTTTTTAAACAGATGGGGTGCGACCCTTGGTGTAAGCACCAGTTCACACAGACAACCAAAGTTCAAGCTGATGTATAGGCAAGGCATATTAAAACTCAACAAGAAAATGGTAGCCGGTAGAATTAATAAGATGCCCATCGTTGCTTAGCAAGAGTTCCAAATGAAGCTTTGCATAGAAAAAAATCATCATACGTATCTTAACCGATCTGGCTACAGAAGAATTTGTAGCAATCCTGTTGCATAGAAAGCATGAATCCTAAAAAGAACAGGTCACCCTAGGACAAGAACAAAATAGTGAATTCAAGGTCCTGCAAGTCATAGTGATGTTGGAACTTGGAAATACTTCGACTTAAAAAACAGGATGAGTATGATCCTTTTTAATATTTATTAAACTACCCTAGCAACGTCTAAAAACAAAGTAAGAGGATGTTGTTTAGAGATCACATATGGAGAATTAGGAATCATTGTAGCAAAAATTTACAAAGTTAATGCACTAAAGATTTGTAATGAATAAGAGATAACAAACATGGCAACACAGTGACAGCCAAACAAGACAACTTCCGAAGAACTAGAAATATCCAAACATCAGAATGTATCAAATTAAGCGTTGCATAAAATCAAGAGGAAAAGGAGGTATTTACATCATAAAAAGAGTCAGCTAGTCATAGCAAGTTTATCGCATGCTTATGAAGTCAGTGCAGACATAAAACGTAAAATGATAGATGCTGAAATTTTTCTCTCAATCACAATGACTAATCTCTGACTTGACAAATGGCTTGCATAGTGCCAGAAATTAGAAATAATGATGCAGAGAACACTCCGACGGATGTTGTGGAAGTAAGAGAGACAAGTAGTACATGTAGAAAGGCCATCAAACTCTGTGAATCGTCTCATCAGCTTCCTTCTGTGATAGACCTGCATAAAGCAAGAGTGAAATGATAAGAGAAAAAAGAGAATGCTATCTAAGAGGGGAATAAAAATATTCATGCAAAAGTATATCAACATTCACTATTTGTAAGTGGAAACATGGCAAATGAGTCGGCATGGGGATATCGGGTTTCATAAGATGAGAGCTCCAAAACTTAATATCCAGCCATAATATGGCATAATTGAAAAGGCAAGCATACTGGAGGTAGCAGAAGCTTAGGTTTACAATAAAAAAAAAGTCTATCCTGTGGTAAAACAGGGCATGTCTTATAGAATATAGGAATGAAAACAATTGCAATGGTAAAAAATTGTCGGCAAAGCTTCCTCTAGTCAAGCTTGGTACAATAATCAATGGCGCAATGAGAAGCTCTGTATAACAGGAAAAACAAAGATCCACAAGAGTATAAGATGGTTGGGATGTCACGAAAACAAAATTTGATAAACTCAGGGGCATAACCAGGACTCGAGCATGTTTTCTGCAGGCAATCCTAACCATATAGATTGCAGAAAAGAATAAAAAACCAATGAGAGAGTCCAAAGTGTATCACAAGGTTGATTAATAAATTTAATTCATGATAAGCCTGATAATCAAGCACATCTGCGGTTGCCAGTCCATTTGTTGCAACTAGTCCATAACCACAGCATCAAACTCTTAAAGTGACATGATCATCTTGATGTGCAGTTTACTACTACTCAATTAGTTTGTATTCGATGTAAGGCTTGACTGGCCATGGTAGCAATTCAAGAATACCTGAAAACTTTCAGCCATTGGGTTTTACGTGTGATGACAGGAAGCCTCTGACAGATAAGATTCGGATCTCCATATGCTGCAGAATCAGAAGGAAAACCTTGCTGCAGAATCAAGAAGACAGGTGATGACAGTTGGTCAAAACATAATCTACAGCATAATTATTCATCTTGATAACAGTCCATGAATCCGAAAACATAGAGAGCATGAATTATAAGCTGAAAATTGCACCAAAATATGCAGTGACCAAACACAAGACTTAGAGAGCAAATGAGAAGCTTCAACATTTCATGAGACTAGAAAATACAAGATAAGCTAGTCAACATAATGTAATTACGTGTACAGCAACAGCAAGTGTAAAGAAAAGTAACATTTCTACCATAACTGGCTGAATATTTATGAATACCAGCTCAGCCACATGCCAGATTCAGGAAATCTATATGGATGCAGGTGACAGTTCATGCGTATGAAGACTGCACAAACATACAGCGGATAAACTCTGGATTGTTGCTTCTCTCCAGCAGCTCTCACGAAGAATGACAGGTATGGCTTTGTGATCACTTACAAAAGCACAATAAACTCGAGCATCCCTCAACCTCATTAGTACTCCATCAACTCTGAGCTGCAATGTGAACTTACTGAGTGGCTAGAAAGAGCAACTAAGTGAAAAAAAATCTTTCAATATCACATATCTATCGTAGGAAAAATGATATAGACATCAGAAAACTGGAGATGAGAACAGTAATTTGGAAATTATATCAGCATGATAATTTAATATTTATACCAACGAAGTTTTATCCTTTCTCTCTTGCAATGAATTTCTCCTCACTAGACCACATTTCATGAACTACATGATAGCACCTTGCAGATCTCTGACAGTATAATTTATTGCATGGCAGGTAAACCATGAAGCAAGCTAGATGCTCTTACCCAGAAACGAAGTAGAAGAAACCAGCAATTCGGCATCACCCTCTACAAGATTAAGACACAAGGTGATATCAACTGTAAACTTGTACAGACTTTAACAACATAAATAAGCAGAGTTTACCACTTTTACAGTTAAGAGTGACACTCCATTATCAGCCAGCTCATCTTCAAATAGAACTACCTATAGTTACATACTTGTTAAAAATAGGACCGGATCATCAAAAGAAAGAAAGAGCACCTGCAAATTTTCTGTATTAAAAGTAGCAACCTAATCAGAGAAGAGAATTGGTTCTTTTGAGGACAGCGTAGCCAGATCAATTTGTTCATCACAGTCCTCCCAGAACAGGCTACAGCACCCATCTTCCAAATTTGTCTGTGTTCCAAGATATTCATGTCAGATAGAACCAAATGCTCTCTCACTCCAATATATGTAATCAAATTAAACCAATCAAGCTGCTATTAGCACAGAAGATGGTTGAATTTGTTTTATCTTACATTTTTTTAATTTTCAAAGCAAAGAATCTTTCTGTAATAAAGAGAGCTTTCGCAGAGATAAATGCATCGATGAAGTTGACTGATGGAACTAAACAGTCATGACTGTTTGAGAGGAAGCATCCTGAAAGTCATTTGGTATTACTGGAAGCCAGAACAGAGTGCTTCATCCTTTTCTAAAGTAAATAGCACTTACGACTAGATCAAGATCTATCCATGGAAAAGGTGATTGTTTAAAAGCATCACAGTTTTGACAAACTTCTAGAGTCGCCTAATATCTTGTCATGGCAGCATTTGTTGACAATTAGCTATCCTAACTCTGAAAAATGCCTATCTGATCTATATCACAAGTTCTGAACAAAGCAAACTACTGAGTTCTCGGATCTTGTTGGCAATCTTATGATTATCAGGCTACATCTAAGAGGAAAAGCATCCCAGTCGCATAATCCCAGTTCTGGGTTGCCAGAACATTTGGAGTGATGCAAGGAAAATATATACAAGGCAGGCTTTAATCAAACAGTAGTTTTATCCTTCAAATCTAGGGCCAAGTGCCGTTAGGTTAAGATTTAGGGTAAAAACCCAAATGACGTGTACATCAAATTCTCAAACTTTTATAATTAGAATCAATGATACATTCTGCAAAGCAGCTGTCCCAAATAAAAAGGTGTGTTAGTCTTATATTACCTTCCTTAGATTTGAAGGTCAAATTTTCTCAGTGAGAGCAAAACTAGCAAACATCTGTGATGGGAATCAAGGTTTATGCACATATTCCAGAAGAAAGCACCGTTGAGAAATCCTAACACTAATTTTAATTGAGGATTTATTTAGGATCTTTATTTTATTTCTTATTTTATTAATTAGATCTTTTAATTTTGTTAGGATCCAGTGAAAGGAGTTTTATTAGGTTACAAGCAAGCAATTAAACTTTTGATAGGATACTTTTTGTATCTCTATTTAAGAGCCCTACCTGTATAGAGAACCTCATATTCGAACAATTGGTTAATTTGATTTCTAAGATTCCAGCCTTTGTTTTTTCTTTTTTTTTCTCCTTCAATTTTTATTTTGTTCTTTATTTTGCTCGTGGTTTTACACCGGTCTGCGATATTGGAAGGTATTCTAATTTGCTAGTTAGTAGGTCAAACTAATGTAATTTCTGTCCTAGGAGGTCCACAGTCCTTTCATGTTATCAGGCCTTAATTTGAGCTTTTGAGTTTTCATGTACAATCCAAGACTTCATTTAACAGTCCTTTTGTAGCAATTAACAGTCGTTTAGCAGCCATGCCCAGAACCAACCTTGATCATATGGTCAACTAAAGAAAGATTGATCTCTAGTATCTCAGGCCTTGCTTCTTCTTCTATTTTCTCTTCCTTCCCTCTCGCATGCTCTCATACATTGTTTATCTTAAATTGAAATAGAGACACATAAATATGTGTTTCGTTGGATAGGGCCGAAATTCTTTCCTTAAATATCTCCAATATTCTTTCGCATAATATCTTTTCCAAAATATCTCTTTTTGAATTTTAAATTTCTTATTCTTTCCATATGTAATCTTGTAATTATTTCTTTTGATTTATTTTCTTAAGATAGGGATTTGAACCATTAGAATGGTTAATTCCTCATCTATATATTGTATTATCTGCAATCAATCAATATATATGAAATACGGATTTCTCAACATCGTATCAGAGTAGGCATCGTCATCCTAACCTGCTCACCAAAATCGGCCTATATTGCCGATCGCTATTGTCAACCTTCATTGCCGATCCATGGTGAAAGATGTCAGAGATTTTCAACACTTCTAACCCAATTGGGTCTGCCTTCGATCATCCTCTTAATGGATCAAGTGGGGAACTTCAAAGTATGAATTCTTCTTATCGCCTTGATGGGAAGAATTACCTCCAATGGTCATAAATGGTGAAGACATTTTTGAAGGAAAAAGGCAAGCTAAGTCATTTGAGTGGTATGGGTCCTAAACAAGAGGATCCAAAGTTTTAAGTGTGGGATGAAAAAGATTCCATGATCATGTTATGGTTGTGAAATTCAATGTTACCTAAAATTAGCAAAAACTGTATGTTTCTTTCAATTGTCAAAAACATTTAGGAAATAATTAGGCAGACATACTCGAAAAAGCAGCAATGTTTCTTGAATTGAGGATCAAAATCTTGGCTACTAAATAAAGTACTCTCTTTATTATAAAATACTACAATCTATTGAATGGTCCATGGCTGAAAATTGACTACCATCAGGATCTAAAAATGAAATGTGTTGATGATACACAAACACTCTTGAATTTTGTTGAAAGTAGCAGGATTTTTGAGTTTTTAGTAGGTCAAAATGCTGAGTTTGACCTAGTAAGAGTCCAAGTTTTAGGCAAGAAGCGACTACCATCTCTTAATCAGGTGTTCTCTATTGTTCGGGGTGAGGAAAGTAGAAGAATGGTGATGCTTGAGTCACGGCTTATTAAAAGATCAGCGTTGCTCTATATAAAGATAACTGATGGTGGAAATAAACATGCAGAAAATCAGAAATAGCGAGCTAATAAAGGGTCCAATAAAGACAGCCTTTGGTGAACATATTGCAAAAAGCCACGGCATACAAGAGAAACATGTTTTAAATTGCACGGAAAGGAATAAGTCTTGAGTCGAATAGGAGGCTTTAAGGGACAAAGAAGCCAGGCTCACTTAGCAAACCAAGATGGAGGCTCTTAAGAAGTTTTGGTTTCTGCAGATAATGATGTCTGAGACTTTAATAAAGAAGAAATTGAAAAGCTGCAAGGTTTACTCGAATCCCCTTTTAAATCTTCTAGTATATGCTTACTTGTTCAAAGTGGTAAATGACTTGTTTCTGATTCTATTAATGCCTTAGATACAGTACATTCAAATTCATGAATTGTTGATTCAGCGGCAACAAACCATATAACCCATAGCCCTACCAAATTTGTTACTTATAAACCAGGCCCTAGAATCCACAAACTAACTGCGGCCGATGGATCACCAATCACGGTTGCTGGTCAAGTAAACATCTGACTAACACCCTCTCTCCCATTGCAAAATGTCCTATATGTTTCCAAACTATCTACCAACCTGATCCATTCACCAAATCACAAAAAAATTTGAACTGCCTAATCACTTTCTTTAACACTCATTGTGTGTTTTAGGACCGAACTACAGGAAGGACGATTGGAGTTGCTAGGGAAAAGATTGGGCTCTACTATCTAGAAGATATGAAGGGAATCATGGAGAAAGTGAATCGGCTGATGCTATCTCATTCACAAGGTGCCCTCACCAATAATCTTGTCATTTCAAATAAATCTGGAATTTAGCTTCAGCACTATTGTCATGGTCATCCTCCTTTTAGTTTATCTAAGCTTACATTTCCACTATTGTTTGAAAATGTTTCTATTAAAAACCTTCACTGTGATGTTTGTGAACTTCCCAAGCACCATAGAGTTTTTCTTTAAGTTCAATAAAGTTTGTTCAGTCCTTTTCTTTGATTCATTCAGATGTTTGGGGGCCTTAAAAAATTTCTAATATAATTGAGGCAAAATAGTTTGTGACATTTATTGATGATTGTATCCGAACAACTTGGTTGTTTCAAATGAAAGAAAAATCAAAGATGACATATTTTTTTAAACTTTCACAAAATGATTAATACCCAGTTTGGTATTGGAATAAAGTGAATTAGAATGGATAATGCTAAGGAATACTTTAATCAAACTTTTACTATTTTTTTCCAATAAGAGGGAATCATACATGAATCCTCGTGTGTGGACATGCCCCAACAAAATGGGATAGTTGAATGCAAAAATAGACATCTACTTAATGTTACTAGCTCTTTACTATTCCAAACTCATGTCCCTAAAAAGTTTTGGGAAGAAGCTATTTGACAGCTACTCACTTCATAAATAGAATGCCTTCTCGCACCTTAGAAAATAAGAGTCTGATACAAAAATTATCCGACTTTTATCTAAAAATTCATGTCACAAGTAATCTTCCACCTAAGGTGTTCGAATATGCTGTATTTATCCACATTCACAAACAATTCAGAAGAAAACTTGATCCTTAGAGCGATGAAGTGCATTTTTATAGACTATTCAAATAGCAAAAAGGGCTACAAATGTTATCACCCCCAACCCAAAAAAATTTTCATCTTAATGGATGTGACATTTAATGAAATAGAACCCTATTTTTTATCTTTAGACCTTCATCTTCAAGGGTAGAAAATTGTACAAAGAGAAAATGAGGGCACGGGATAGTTTCTTCTTGACTCTGCACCATATGAATTTGTCCAGCTTTCATCTGAACCTGTTCAATCTGCACTATCCGAATATGTTCAGCCTCCATCTGAATCTGTTCAACCTATGACTGCTTTATCTCCTATTGTTCCATCATCACCTATTCTGGTTCAACAAGATCAACAGCAAGCTAATTAACAAGATCAGCAGCAGATCAGTCCCATCTCCATGCCAACTTCCAGACCATCCCTGAAACAGGTCTACACCAGAAGAGAGAAGCCCATTCTGGACCGGAAGCAACTTCAAGAATCTGACCTGATATAAGGCACAAAAACCTCTCACTCTTCCTCTACGAATAATTCTGATTTGTATGATCTTAATTTATCTATTACCTTGAGTAAAGGGATTGGAAAATGTATTCAACATTCCATATCTTAGTTTGTCTTCCCATAGATTATCCTCACAACACAAAATTTTTCTTGCTTCCATGGATTCTTTTGACATTCCAAAAATTGTACACAAGGCATTAAATGATAGGAATTGGGTAAATGCCATAAAGAAAGAAATAAGTGCACTTAAGAAGAGTGGAACATGGAAAGTGGTTCCTCGACCTAAAGGGAAGAAAGCAGTAGGATGTAGATGGGTTTATACCCTAAAGTACAAAGCTGATGGGATATTAGAAAGGTATAAGACAAAGCTAGTCATAAAGAACTACACGTACTTATGGAGTAGATTATCAAAAGACGTTTGCTCCTGTGGCAAAGATGAATATAGTAAGGATCTTGTTGTCATTAGCAGCCTATTTCGACTAGAATTTGCAGCAATTTGATATATAGGACGGTTATCTTTTTTAAGAATAATAAACTGTATATCCCACGGACTTCTATAAGAGATTTCTTAATTTGGAAAATACATGCTGAAGATTTATTTGGGCATTTTGAGAGGAACAAAACCATAGATGCTCTTAAGGCCCAATTTCACTAGCCTAGTTTAAAGTGAGATGTAGTCCGGATTGTTGCACGATGTCGTACTTGTACTATGGCTAAACATAAAATACAAAATATTGGTTTGTCCACCCCATTACATGTACCTAACCATCCGTGGCAAGATATAAGTATGGACTTTGTCTTAGGATTGCCTCGAACAGCTAAGAAAAATGACTCCATTTGCATGGTAGTAGATAGGTTTTCCAAGATGGCCCATTTTCTTCCGTCCTAAGACCTCTGATGCCTCTAGTATTGCTCATTTATATTTTAATGAAATTGTTAGGCTGCATGGATTGTCAAAATCTATAGTGTTTGACGGAGATGTTTGATTCATTAGTTACTTCTGGAAAACCTTATGGCACTTAATAGGAATAAAATTAAAATTTTAATCTACATACCATCCACAAACAGACGGCCAAACTGAAGTTGTAAATAGAAGTCTAGGAAATTTACTTTGATGTTTGGTAGGAGAACATGTAAGAAATTGAGATTTACTTTTACCTAAAGTAGAGTTTGCATATAATAGTGTTGGTGCAGAAATCCGTCGCCGCCGGGGGTCGCCGCAATCGAGGCCGCTGGGCGCCGCCGGGGACCTGCAAAACGAAGTCCCGTCCGGAACTGGTGGGGTGGTGGCTCCGACAGGACCCTCCGACGGTCAAGTTAGTTTCCGACCAACAGTAATGGAGTGCTCGGAATGAGTTCCGGAGCTTAGAGAGTCGAGAGTTCAGAAAGCTTAGCCTTAGCGTGTCGGGAGGGTCCTTTATATAGTGGAGCTTGATGGTGACAACTGCAGCCGCGTGCTGGCGGGCCGCTCGAGGTTCGGCGGAGTCAGTCCCACTGGTGCCGTGTGCGGCGGATTGAGGGTGACAGCCATCGCCGCCTGGCAGTGGGTCGCAATCGCCCGCGGCGGACTGACCGATGGTGCGGCGGACTGACTGATGGATGAAGGGTTGAAGGCCTTCGTCGTGTGCCCATTTCGGAGGAGTTCGGGCTCCTGAAGAGGAAGATAGGAGGGAGTTCGGCTCCCATAGGCGTCCGGCAAGAGGTATGCAGCTAAGGCTCGTCCGCAGAAGAGTTCGGCTGCTGAGAAGCCGAAGCTCGGCCGTCTGGGGTTCGGCCGGCTGTTGGGCTTGGGCTGAGGCTTGGACACTTGAGAGTTCGGTAGGAGCTCGGTCGGCCGAAGTTTGATGAGGGCGACCGCTGAGGAGTTCGGCCCAGTGACGACTGCTGAGGAGTTCGGCCATTGAGACGACTTCATCGAAGCTCGGCCGCTTGGGGTCGGCCCGAAGGAGTTCGGCCGCTGGGAGTCGGCCCGAAGGAGTTCGGCCGCTGAGAGGACTTCATCGAAGCTCGGCCGCTTGGGGTCGGCCCTGAAGGAGTTCGGCCGCTGAGAGGACTTCATCGAAGCTCGGCCGCTTGGGGTCGGCCCGAAGGAGTTCGGCCGCTGAGAGGACTTCATTGAAGCTCGGCCGCTTGGAGTCGGCCCGAAGGAGTTCGGCCGCTGAGAGGACTTCATTGAAGCTCGGCCGCTTGGAGTCGGCCCGAAGGAGTTCGGCCGCTGAGAGGACTTCATTGAAGCTCGGCCGCTTGGAGTCGGCCCGAAGAAGTTCGGCCGAAGGGGAAACCTGGGAGGAGCCCGGATGGCCGAACGGGCGTCCGGGAGGAGTCCGTCTCCCGAAGAAGTCCAGCCGCTTGGAGTCCAAGGAGCTCGGCCCTCAGGAAGTTCGGCTGGCGGTGGGAGTTCGGCCCGGAGCCTGGCGCTGGGGAGTTCGGCAGCTAGGTAGTTCGGCCGTGGTAGGGGCTCGGCCTGGCGCCTGGCGCTATAGCTCTTCAGCGGCTACTGGTTACATTGGGCTGAGCGTCGGGCCGGGCTTCGGCAGGAGCGGGATTTATCCCCAACAGTAGCCCCCCCACTCCCGAGTTCAAAAATTGAAGGAAGGGAGTACCAAAACAGGCGACTGCCGAAGTCTTCTTCCAGGCTCCGCATTTGTTGCAGCTGAAGCTCGGGGGAGGTCTCATCTCCAGCCAATATTGACGCTGAAGTTGAGGCTGAGGCTTGGGGGAGACCTCATCTTCAGTCGATGTTTGGAGTTGAAATGGAACTCGTTTCCAGCTAAAGTCGATGAAGCTGATGTTGAAGCCGAAGTAAATCTCGCCTCCTACGGTCGAGGTCGGATTTGAGCTCCTCGGGGGCGACATTGTCTTCATCAGTTGAAGTCGACTCGAGGGAGACCTCCTCTCTTGCAGCCGAGGTTGAAGTGCGCGCTCGGGGGAGATCTTATCTCCTACGGCCGAGCTTCCCTCGGGGGAGATCTTATCTCCTGCAGCCGAAGTGAAGTGCGCGCTCGGGGGAGATCTTATCTCCTGCAGCCGAAGTGAAGTGCGCGCTCGGGGGAGATCTTTCTCCTGCAGCCGAGCTTCCCTCGGGGGAGATCTTATCTCCTGCGGCCGAGGTTGGTGCTCGCGTTAGGACGAGGTTCTCCTCCTGTTCCTAACCGAGGTTGTTCACGGTCGCTCGGGAGAGATCTTATCTCTAGCCGAGGTTGATGCTCGTGTTAGGACGAGGTTCTCCTCCTGTTCCTAACCGAGGTTGTTCCGGTCGCTCGGGAGAGATCTTATCTCTAGCCGAGGTTGTGCTCGTGTTAGGACGAGGTTCTCCTCCTGTTCCTAACCGAGATTGTTCCGGTCGCTCGGGAGAGATCTTATCTCTAGCCGAGGTTGTCAACGGTCGCTCGGGAGAGATCTTATCTCTAGCCGAGGTTGGTGCTCGTGTTAGGACGAGGTTCTCCTCCTGTTCCTAACCGAGGATTGTTCCGGTCGCTCGGGAGAGATCTTATCTCTAGCCGAGGTTGTCAACGGTCGCTCGGGAGAGATCTTATCTCTAGCCGAGGTTGGTGCTCGTGTTAGGACGAGGTTCTCCTCCTGTTCCTAACCGAGGTTGTTCCGGTCGCTCGGGAGAGATCTTATCTCTAGCCGAGGTTGTCAACGGTCGCTCGGGAGAGATCTTATCTCTAGCCGAGGTTGTGCTCGTGTTAGGACGAGGTTCTCCTCCTGTTCCTAACCGAGGGTTGTTCCGGTCGCTCGGGAGAGATCTTATCTCTAGCCGAGGTTGTCAACGGTCGCTCGGGAGAGATCTTATCTCTAGCCGAGGTTGTGCTCGTGTTAGGACGAGGTTCTCCTCCTGTTCCTAACCGAGGGTGTTCCGGTCGCTCGGGAGAGATCTTATCTCTAGCCGAGGTTGTCAACGGTCGCTCGGGAGAGATCTTATCTCTAGCCGAGGTTGTCAACGGTCGCTCGGGAGAGATCTTATCTCTAGCCGAGGTTGTGCTCGTGTTAGGACGAGGTTCTCCTCCTGTTCCTAACCGAGGTTGTTGCTCCGGTCGCTCGGGAGAGATCTTATCTCTAGCCGAGGTTGTCAACGGTCGCTCGGGAGAGATCTTATCTCTAGCCGAGGTTGGTGCTCGTGTTAGGACGAGGTTCTCCTCCTGTTCCTAACCGAGATTGTTCCGGTCGCTCGGGAGAGATCTTATCTCTAGCCGAGGTTGTCCGGTCGCTCGGGAGAGATCTTATCTCTAGCCGAGGTTGATTCGGTTCGCTCGGGAGAGATCTTATCTCTAGCCGAGGTTGAAGTGCGCGCTCGGGGGAGATCTTATCTCCTGCGGCCGAGGTGAGACCGCGCGCTCGGGGAAGATCTTATCTCCTGCAGCCGAGGCTTCCGCTCGGGGGAGATCTTATCTCCTGCAGCCGAAGTGCGCGCTCGGGGGAGATCTTATCTCCTGCGACCGAGCTTATTGCTCGCGTTAGGACGAGGTTCTCCTCCAGTTCCTAAACGAGGTTGGCCGCTTTTTCCCTGTCACTACATGGTTTTCGCATCCAGGAATAATATTATCGAAAGAAAGAAATTTTATTGAAAGGAAGTTACTAGTAGCGCATCCCCCAAATTCTGTATTTCAAGATCGTGATAACGTTGTTCCTCCGCATTTCTTCGGCAATAAGTTCCGGGGTGGACGACCTCCTCATGCTGAACTCCTCAATTTGGTGCAAGCTCTTGTTGCTGGGAGACGGCGAATCGCTGATGCACCGAGATCTTCCCAGGGGCAATGTGAACGACGCCGTAAGGTGGCCGACCTTCTTGCAGTCTCTGGCTACGGCAGCGCCCTTAGCCGATCTTTTTCTGCTTCAGGCCGGTACCGGAGGAATTTACCCAGCCGATCCGTTCTGACGAGCTCCTCAACTTCGTCTCGGAGCTGGATGCATCCCTCCGTGTCGTGGCCGTGGTCGTGATGGTAGAGGCAATACTCATTTCGATCGCGCTTGTTTGGGGGAGATCGTAATCCTTCCGGTCTTGGCAGCTGGTGTTTTACTTCGGTGAGAATCTGGGTTCGAGGAGCGTTGAGGGGGGCATAGCGGTGGAACCTTCCGGGAGGAGGACTCCTTCGCGCCTCTTTATCAGGGCGAGTTCGAGGAGTTCGGGCCCGCCTGCTTTCGTAGGGGGTCTGCGAGTGCAGCCGAGCTTCACTCAGCTCTTCCTCGTCCGCCGGCCGGTCCTTTCTGACGAGCTCCTCATCTTTCAATTTGAAGGCTTCTTCCGCACGGGCATATCTCTCGGCCCGAGCCAGCAGGTCGGCGAAGTCCCTGGGATACCTTTTTTCCAGAGAGAACAGCAAGTTATCGTTTTCTGAAGGCCGCCCTTAAGTGCGGCCATCGCGACAGACTGGTCCAGGTCCCGGACTTCCAATGCCGCGGCGTTAAATCGAGAAATGACGTAAGTCCGGATGGATTCCCCTTGCTTCTGCTTGACGCTCATCAGGGAATCTGAACCTCGGCTCGGTCGTCGGCTGCTGATGAAGTGGGCCGCGAACCGACTGCTCATCTGGTCGAACGAGAAGATCGTGTTGGGCTTCAACGCCGAGTACCAGTTCCTCGCTGCTCCCTTTAAGGTAGACGGGAAGGCTCGGCACAGCATGGCATCTGAAGCGCCGTGAAGCAGCATCATGGCCCGAAAGGCCCCCAGGTGATCAACCGGATCAGAAGTTCCATCGTAGCTTTCCAGTTGAGGGAGCTCGAAGGTCGGTGGAACAGGTTCTTGCATAATTTTCTGCGAGAAAGGAGGGTCTGCATTCAAACGTCATACCGTACGCGAGGGGGGACGAAGTTCTTCAATTCGCCGGTTCATTTCTAAGAGCCTTTGGCCCAGCAGGTCTTCATGGCCTCTGATCTCCAAAGGCTTTCTGGTGCTGAGATGGGATAAAATGCTTCTCCCTGGGATCGATCCAATGATCCGAACAAGGGCTCTCCCTCCTCCGCCTCCCCTTTTCTGGGGTATTGGAGGTCGGGCTAGCCCAGGCCGGTCGATCTGCCTTGGACTGGATCACTCCGACTCTCGGGGAAGTCTTGCATCGGTTCGGTCTGGCACGGCGGACTGGTTGGCTGCTAGCACCGCCTGCAATTGCCTCCGTGAGGCCACGGACCTGCTGGACGAGTAGGTTCGAACTGTTCAGCATCTACTGCAGCCTGGACATCGGGGCTGGAGTGGAGTACGGACTTGGATGGGATCGGACCGTGGAGGCCGTCGCGTCGGGGCGGAATGATTCGGAGTGGGAGCGGAGCGGACCCGAACGGGATCGGGCCGCGGAGGCTGCCGACCTCCGGGTCGAGGCTCTTCTGGGAGGCATTTTTCTTTTCAGAAAAGGAATACTGAAGAGGGAGGAGAGAGATCCGGAGCAGGGGAAGGAAAATCGTCGCCGAGCACTCCTTTAAGAACAAGGGAACCGGCCTCTTTAAGAGAAGAATCTTTGTTCATGAGCCCTTCCTCTAGCGCCAATCTGTTGGTGCAGAAATCCGTCGCCGCCGGAGGTCGCCGCAATCGAGGCCGCTGAGGCGCCGCCGGGGACCTGCAAAACGAAGTCCCGTCCGGAACCGGTGGGGTGGTGGCTCCGGCAGGACCCTCCGACGGTCAAGTTAGTTTTCCGACCAACAGTAATGGAGTGCTCGGTATGAGTTCCGGAGCTTAGAGAGTCGAGAGTTTTCAGAAGCTTAGCCTTAGCGTGTCGGGAGGGTCCTTTATATAGTGGAGCTTGATGGTGACAACTGCAGCCGCGTGCTGGCGGGCCGCTCGAGGTTCGGCGGAGTCAGTCCCACTGGTGCCGTGTGCGGCGGATTGAGGGTGACAGCCATCGCCGCCTGGCAGTGGGTCGCAATCGCCCGCGGCGGACTGACCGATGGTGCGGCGGACTGACTGATGGATGAAGGGTTGAAGGCCTTCGTCGTGTGCCCATTTCGGAGGAGTTCGGGCTCCTGAAGAGGAAGATAGGAGGGAGTTCGGCTCCCATAGGCGTCGGCAAGAGGTATGCAGCTAAGGCTCGTCCGCAGAAGAGTTCGGCTGCTGAGAAGCCGAAGCTCGGCCGTCTGGGGTTCGGCCGGCTGTTGGGCTTGGGCTGAGGCTTGGACACTTGAGAGTTCGGTAGGAGCTCGGTCGGCCGAAGTTTGATGAGGGCGACCGCTGAGGAGTTCGGCCCAGTGACGACTGCTGAGGAGTTCGGCCGTTGAGACGACTTCATCGAAGCTCGGCCGCTTGGGGTCGGCCCGAAGGAGTTCGGCCGCTGGGAGTCCGGCCCGAAGGAGTTCGGCCGCTGAGAGGACTTCATCGAAGCTCGGCCGCTTGGAGTCGGCCCGAAGGAGTTCGGCCGCTGAGAGGACTTCATCGAAGCTCGGCCGCTTGGGGTCGGCCCGAAGGAGTTCGGCCGCTGAGAGGACTTCATCGAAGCTCGGCCGCTTGGGGTCAGCCCGAAGGAGTTCGGCCGCTGAGAGGACTTCATTGAAGCTCGGCCGCTTGGAGTCGGCCCGAAGGAGTTCGGCCGCTGAGAGGACTTCATTGAAGCTCGGCCGCTTGGGGTCGGCCCGAAGGAGTTCGGCCGCTGAGAGGACTTCATTGAAGCTCGGCCGCTTGGAGTCGGCCCGAAGAAGTTCGGCCGAAGGGGAAACCTGGGAGGAGCCCGGATGGCCGAACGGGCGTCCGGGAGGAGTCCGTCTCCCGAAGAAGTCCAGCCGCTTGGAGTCCAAGGAGCTTGGCCCTCAGGAAGTTCGGCTGGCGGTGGGAGTTCGGCCCGGAGCCTGGCGCTGGGGAGTTCGGCAGCTAGGTAGTTCGGCCGTGGTAGGGGCTCGGCCTGGCGCCTGGCGCTATAGCTCTTCAGCGGCTACTGGTTACATTGGGCTGAGCGTCGGGCCGGGCTTCGGCAGGAGCGGGATTTATCCCCAACAAATAGTTTGGTAAATAGGTCTATTGATTTGAGTCCATTTGAAGTTGTGGATGGTTATTGTCCTAAAAAATTAGTAGACTTGATTCCGTTGCCTATGCATGCTAGAGTTTCAGAGTCAGCATCATCCTTTACAAAGCATATTAGGAGTCTGCATAAAGAGATCGGCGACAAAATTAATTTAAGTAATCAAATGTATAGACAATTAGCAGATTTTCACCGACGAGCCAAGGATTTTGCTGAGGATGATTATGTCATGATTAGGGTCAGACTTGAGCGATTTTCATCAGAAACTGTTCAAAAGTTACATGCTCAAGGAGCAAGCCCATTCAAAATTTTAAAAAAAGTTGGACCGAATGCATACGTTATTGATCTGCTACCTAGCTATGGAATTAGTTCAACTTTCAATGTATTGGATTTAATTAAATATAAAGAGTCAGCATTGATATCCATTGATCCATTTGAGTTTGTACCTTTCTTTCAAAGTGATCCTTCCCTTCGGTGTCCACAAGCCCATATGAGAGAAAAGTATGATGTGATTGATCGTAGATGAGCAAATCAAGTCTACTGGGGGTCGAGACTGTTATCGCTTTCTGGTTTATTGGTGAGGAAGGCCAGAGTTCGAGGATTCCTAAATTACTCAAGATGAGCTATGGAGGATTGACCCAAATCTCTTTGAGTACTTTCAGAGTAGTGCAGAGCTTGACTCGATGGAGTCGAATTTTCTCCACCTCGAAAGAAATTGATGAGGACATCACCTAGCACCACTTTTGATGCATGCAATTTATTTTTATTTTTATATATTTTATTTACCTGGATGTATGAATGGGTGTATGGAAAATTGGGTGCATTTTTTTTTATTTCCAGCTTATGGTGGTTATTATATCAGAGTTTGTTACTAGCTGTTAGTAGCCCAATTATATAAACGGGCCTTTGTAAGAAAAAGACAGCGGAATGAAATGAATTGACACCCTTTTGCCTGACTTCTTTCTCTTCCTCTATTCTTCTCTTCTTCTAAACTTCTTCCCCTTCTCTGCTAAATACTTTCCTCCCAAAGCTATAAAGACCCGTTGTTTCAATCCCCTGAACCCCCAACCACCATCTAAGCTCGCCTTCGGCCGTCACCCACCATCGCACCGCCCATCTCCGCATACACTACCTCCCACCACCGCTTCCACAACTCCGAGCCACCTCAAAACCCCCTCATCCCTATGACATCCTCTTCACAGACGCCTGCGTCCGCATCGCCCCTCCTCTACCATTGACACCACTGACCCCAAACCTCATGCCCGAGAGGGTTTCGTCAAAACCCTCCCCTCCGAACAATCCATTTCTCCTCCGACTATCCAATTCTTTTTTGCCATTTCCACCGACTGGTTCATTTTCCTCCTCCCCTTACCGGATGACTCCTCTGGCTAACCCTACCGCAGACCATTTTCCCCATCTCCTTCCTCTATTTCAACCACCCCAGACCAACCCCAACTGGCCTCGTTCCCAACATCGCCCGTCGCCTTCTCCGCCCGTCCTTCTCCGGTAAATCCTCAACCTCCACCGCCCCGACGAACCCTTTCCCGACAGCGCTTGCGGCAGCCTCCACCGCTACCAAGCTCATTCTGCCACCAGGTGCCCACCGCCGCCATCGTCGCCCTTCGCTGCCACCGATGACCCCCGCGATGCTCGAATGCTCCGAGATCACCTCCGGACTTCATCCGATTCCTTTGCCAGCAGAAGCCACCCTCGGCCTCATCCAAGAACTCCCTTTTGCTTGCACGAACGTGCAAGCAGCACTATTTTTAAAGTAAAATCCAACCCCTGACTTTCATATTTTTGTCCTTTATTTGGGAATATTTTGGATGATCATGGTGAGGTGATGTCTAATCCTCTTGTATTTAGATGATCTAGATCCAAAGATCTTTTAGTCTGTTTCATCCGCAAGTCATCTCAAACGTCTTTCGATCCTATCTCCCTTGTCTAGGACTCATGGCATCTGTGACTACTACAAGAAATAGTTTAAAAATTTTAAATCAAAACTGTTAAATTTTTTTTCATGCTAATCATCTATTTTTAGTTCTTTTAAATTTGAATTACTTGAGTTAGTTAACCCTAGCTTAGCGGCCATTTCTTAACGACCAATGGTCCAATTTTAAACTTCTTAACTGCGCATGCTGATTGAGTTGCTTTCTATATCGAATTTTAATCATGAATTTCTTAGTTAATTTTTTGCTTGCTTTAAATTCTGCTATTCTTATACTTTAATTATTTTGATTAATTTTAGTTCACTGATCTCATTAGTGGTTAGCTATCTACTTTAGTTAACCCTAGTCTAGCGGTCATTTTTTAACGACCAACGATCCAATTTCAAATTTTTTGACTGTGCGTGCCAATTAGATTGATTCCTAGATCAGACTTTAATCATGAATGGACCCTTTAGTTAATTTTCTTACTTACTTTAAATTTTGCTATTTTTATACTTTAATTAAGAAACGACCAACGGTCCAATTTCGAACTTCTTGAATGTGCGTGTCGATTGAATTGCTTCCTAAATCGGATTTTAATCATGAATGGACCTCTTAGTTAATTTTCTTGCTTATTTTAAATTCTATTATTTTTATACTTTAATTACTTTGATTAATTTCTATTCACTGATCTTATTAGTGGTTAGCTATATTAATTCCTATTCACCGATCTCATTAGTGGTTAGCTATCTATATAGCTAACCATTAATGAGATCAGTGAACAGAAATTAATCAAAATAATTAAAGTATAAAAATAGCAAAATTTAAAGCAAGCAAAAAAATTAACTAAGAGGTTCATTCATAATTAAAATTTGATTTAGGAAGCAATCCAATCGGCACGCACGGTCAAGAAGTTTGAAATTGAACTATTGGTCGTTAAGAAATGACCGCTAAGTTAGGATTAACTAACTCAAGTAATTCGAATATAAAAGAATTAAAAATAGATAATTAACATGAAAAAAAATTTAATAGCATTGATTTAAAAATTCTAAACTATTCCTTATAGTGGTCTCATGTGGCATTGGATGTCACGAGTTCTGGATAAGGGAGATCAGATCGAAAGACAATTGAGATGATTGGCTCTGGCTTGCGAATGAAATAGATTGAAAGATCTTTGGATCTGGATCACCCAAATACAAGAGGATTAAACATCACCATGCAAAGATCATCCAAAATATAAAGAAAATCCAAAATATTCGCAAATAAAGGACAAAAATATGAAAGTCAGCATTGGGGTCGGGTTTTGCTTAAAAAATAGTGATGCTTTCACGTTCGTGCAAGCAGAAGGGAGTTCTTGGGAGTTGGTGCAAGTGGCGGAGGCTGCCATAGGTGCCGTCGGGAAGGGGTTCGTCAGGGTGGTGGAGGTCAACAGTGGGTGAGGATTCATCGGAGAAAGGACAATGTTGGCAGAGAAGAAGGCGACGGGCGATGTTGGGAACGAGACCAGCTAGGGTCAGCCCAGGGCGGTCAAAACAGAGGAAGGAGATGAGGGAAATGGTTTGCCGTAGGGTTAGCCAGAGGAGTCGTTCGGTGATGGGAGGGAAATGAACCAGTCAGTGGAAATGGAAAAGAAATGGACGGTTCGGAGGGGAGGGTTTTGATGAAACCCTCTCGGGTGTGAGGTTTGGGGTCGGTGGTGTCGATGGTAGGGGGTGACGCGGACACAAGTGTCCGTGAAGAGGCGTCAATGTCACAGGAGGGGGGAGGGAGTTTTGAGGTAGCTCGGAGTTGTGGAAGCGGTGGTGGGAGGTGGTGTATGCGGAGATGGGTGGTGCGGTGCGGTCAAAGGCGAGCTTAGATGGTTGTTGGGGGTTTGGAGGGATGGGTCTCTATAGCTTTGGGAGGAAAGTGTTTAGCAAAGAAGGGGAAGAAGTAGAGGAAGAAGAAGTTTAGAAGAAGAGAAGAAAAAGAAGAAGAAGAGAGGAAGAGGAAGAAGTTGGGAGAAAGGACAGAAGGATGCCAATTCATTTCATTCCGCTGTCTTTTTCTTACAAAGGCCCGTTAATACAATTGGACTCCTAACAGCTTGTAACAAACTTCGATATAATAACCACCTCTAACAAAATGCTAACAAAAAGATCTAATTCCCTAACAACCTGATCCAACTCATGCTTTAAAATATGTGCAAGAGCTGGGAATAAAAGAAAATGCATCCAATTCTCCATACACCTAGGTAAATAAAATATATGAAAATAAAAATAAATTGCATGTATCAAAAGTGGTACTGTTGGGTGATGTCCTCATCAATTTTTTCTAGAGTGGGAAAAATTCGACTCTGTCGAGTCAGGCTCTGCACTACTTTGGAAGTACTTAAAGAAATCTAGGGCAATCCTCTATAGCTCATCTTGAGTAATTCAGGAATCCTCGGACTTCGGCCTGCCTCGCCAACGAACCAAAAAGCGATGGTAGTCTCGACCCCTAGTGGACTTGATTTGCTTATCTAGGATACAATCGATCACATCATGCTTTTCTCTGATCTAGGCTTGTGGACACTGAAGGAAAGGATCACTCTCAAAAAAAGGTACAGACTCAAATGGATTATTGGATATCAATGCTGATTTTTTATATTCAATTAGATTCGATACATTGAAAGTTGAACTAATCCCATAGCCAGATGACAGATTAATAACGTATGCATTTGGTCGAACTTTCTTTAAAATCTTGAATGAGCCTGTTCCTCGGGCATATAGCTTCCAAAAGGTTTCTAGTGGAAACCGCTCAAGTCTGATCCTAATCATGACATAATCATCCTCAGCAAAATTCTTGACTCACCGGTGAGAATTTGCTAATTATCTTTACATTTGATTACTTAAATTAATTTTGTCGCTGATCTCTTTATGTAGACTCCTAATATGCTTTGCATAGGATGATGCTGACTCTGAAACTCTAGCATGCGTAGGCAACGGGATCAAGTCTACTGGTTTTCTAGGACGATAACTATGCACAACTTCAAAAGGACTCAAACCAATAGATCTATTTACCAAACTATTATATGCAAACTCTGCTTTAGGTAAAAATAAATCCCAGTTTCTTATATACTCTCCTACAAAACATCGAAGTAAATTTTTTAGATTTCTATTTACAACTTCAGTTTGGCCGTCTGTTTGTAGATGATATACGGATTAAAATTTTAATTTTGTTCCCATTAAGTGCCATAAGATTTTCTAGAAGTAACTAATGAATCAAACATCCCCATCAGACACTATAGATTTTGGCAATCCATGCAGTTTAACAATTTCATCAAAATGTAAATGAACAACACTAGAGGCATCAGAGGTCTTGAGATGGAAGAAAATGAGTCATCTTGGAAAACCTATCTATTACCATGCAAATGGAGTCATTTTTCTTAGCTATTCGAGGCAATCATAAGACAAAGTCCATACTCACATCTTGGCATGGACGGTTAGGTACAGGCAACAGGATGTACAAACTAGTATTTTGTTTTCTATGTTTAGCCACAGCACAAGTATGACATCTTGCAACAATCCGGACTGCATCTTACTTTAAACTAGGCTAGTGAAATTAGGCCTCAAGAGCATCTATGATTTTGTTCCTCTCAAAATGCCCAGATAAACCTTCAGCATATATTTTCCAAATTAAGAAATCTCTCATAGAAGTCCGTGGATACACAGTTTATTATTCTTAAAAAGATAACCATCCTGAAGGATATACTCACTAAGCTCTCTAGATGATCCTTGCTTTAGGGAGGAAACAATATTTTTAAAGTCACACTCATCAAACTGTTCTTGTAAATGCTCAAAGCTTATAGCTTTCATACTTACTACCGATAAGAGGGCCACTCTACGAGAGAGTGCATCAGCAGCTTTATTATCTATGCTTGCTTTGTGCCTTATCATAAGGATGTTGGCATGAAGGAACTCAACCCACTTTTCATGTCTCGAATTTAATTTCTTTTGAGAGTTGAGAAACTTAAGAGCCTCATGGTCAGAATACAGGACATTCTTGTAGAAGCAGATAGTGCCTCCAAAACTTAAGGGTTTAGACTAAGGCGTAGAATTCTTTATCATAGATGGAATACCTGTGCTTGGAGTCATTTAGTTTTTCGCTAAAGAAAATCACAGGATGTCCTTCATAACTTAGGACTCCAATTCCCACTTCAGATGCGTCACATGCAACTTCGAAAACTTTTGAAAAATCTTGTAACCACAAAACTGGAGCATGAGTCATTTTTTTTTTAATTTTTTGGAAAGCTCGCTCAGTGGCTTTAGTCCATTCAAAGCTCTTTTTTTGTATGCAATCAGTGATTGGGGCTGTGATGGTGCTAAAACCCTTGATGAACCTTCTATAAAAAGTCGCGAGGCCATGGAAGCTTTGAACTTCATGCACGTTTTGGGGCTCAAGCCAATCAGTTATTGCGCGAACTTTCTCAAGGTTTACTGACAAGCCTTTAGATGTTAATACAAATCCTAAGAAGATTATACGGTTTGTCAGAAAATCACACTTCTTTAGGTTTGCATAGAGATTTTCGGCTCTCAGAGCTTGACAAACTTGTTGTAGATGGTTTAGATGGTCTTCTTTGGTTCAGTTATAAATCAGGATATTGTCAAAGTACACGACTACAAATGAACCAATGAACGGTCGTAGTACCTGAGTCATAATCCTCATGAAGATACTTGAAGCATTAGAAAGACTAAATGGCATGACCAGCTATTCATACAAACCATCTTTTGTTTTGAAAGCATTCTTCCATTCATCGCCAGGTCTTATTCCGATCTGATGGTATCCACTTTTTAAATCAATTTTAGAGAAGATAGTGGATCCAGCCAACATATCAATCATATCATCCAATCTGGAAATAGAAAATCGATACTTCATAGTTATTTTGTTTATTGCACAGCTATCCATGCACATCCTTCAGGTACCATCTTTTTTTAGGATCAAGAGTATGAAAACTGTACAAGGATTCAAACTTTTCCTCACAAAATCTTTTTTTAAAAGCTCAGAAACTTGTTGTAGCTCCACATGCTCAGTAGGGTTTAAATGATAGTAAGAGAGATTGGGAAGAGTGGCTCCTGAAATGAGGTCAATAGCATGCTGGATATCCCGCATTGGGGGCAAATGGTCCAGGAGGTCTTCTGGGAAGACATCTTTGAATTAATTTAAGAGGATGATCACCTCCTAGGAATACTAGTGTAAAGGAACTATATCTTTACTAGTTTCCTTAACCGCCAGCATCTAGACCAAAGAGCCATCAATCAATTCTTTTTCAAACTCCTTATGAAGATTCTTCTTTTGTTTTTGGATATTTTGATTATTATTTTCAATTTTCTTGGCAGCTTTAGGAGGTGAAGGATATATAGTGATCTTTTGACCCTAGCTCTTAAATGTATAGGCATTGGATTGATAATGGAGTATGGCATCCTAGTTAAAGAGCCATGGTCTACCAAGGATGATGCTACCAACTTCCATTGGTAACACATCACACTAGATTTTATCTTGATATGACTGAAACTTGATCGGGACTAGACACCTATGCCTAATAGGGATAGATGAAGCATCTACGTAGGCCACATTATACGGACTAGGATGGCCTACAAGTGTTAAACCTAAGCGCGATATAGTATCCGTGGAATAGCATTGATGCAACTACCACTATCAATGATTACCTTGCATACTTTATTGCCTTGTCCAATAAAGATTTGAAGGATAGTAGTCCTACACCAATCTTCACTCTCTTTGGGTTAGATCAGCATGCATCTAACCACATCTAATCGTTCTTCAGGTGCAATCTTAATTTGGGTATTGTCATACCCTTCAAAAGTATCAACCAATTCTAGATCCCCAATGGAGACTTCTTCTTCAGGATCATTCTTAAGATTTTTAATTTTAGGCTCTCCTGCGTAGTGCTCTGGATGGGCATTGACTAGCAACATGGCCTAGTCCATTGCATTTGAAGCATTGAATCTTGGAGCTAATCCCTCGGAAAGTCTCTCCGATGACTCCTTTTTCTTTGTCATCCTTCTTGGTTGGCAGTATTGCAGATGAAGAATGACCAACAGGAGTTTGATTCACATTAGATCTCGAGCCTAAAATACCTAGTCTAGGAGGCTCAGGTCGATGAGTGATCGGCAATCTCTGGAACCTCTCATAGTTTTGGGCCAATTGATAGGCCTGCTCTAGATTGTAGACCTCTTGCATAAATAATTTTCTCTGGATATCTTCTCTCAAGCCAGCTCTAAACCTAGATAAGGTGACAGATGGATCCTCATTCACATTGCAACGCATAAAATTTTTTTTAAATTATTTAATATAATTATTGACAGATCTGGTACCCTAGGTCAGTCTTTGCCATTAGTCTAGGAGATACTATTGATAGGATGCTGGCAGATATTTATCACGAAGCTTATCTTCCATCTCATCCCATGTCCCAATAGGTTCCTGTTTCCTATGGATAGCCATTCTTTGAACATTGTGCCGGTATAATTTGGCTTGACCTAATAACCTCATTTGAGCAAACCTAATTTTTTGATCTTCAGACATTTCATACCAAATGAAGTAATGATCCATGTCAACTTTCCAATCAAGGTACTCTTTGGGGTCCAGACGACCCATAAAGCTTGAAGCTTTAACCTTGACATTTCTTATGATACGATCATCTTGATCTATGGGGTCTTGATAGGGTCAGTGCATTTGATTATGACTTTCCTCGAAACCCAGATAATTATGTTGGTCTCTAGGGTCTGTAACTTTAGGAGAGGAGTTCCTAATAGGATGGTTTGTGTTAATTATTTCTTTTTTAAAATTGCAACCCTAGCATCTACGAAATCCAATTTATTGTCGATGATTTCAAGACGTCCTAAGATTTTTTTTTTTTTTTTTAAAGTAGCTTCTAAGTTGGGTTCCACTTTATTAATTGAGTGAGAAGACTCTGCTTGATATTTGGTTCCTGATCCAGTGGTCATACAAAACTACAATGATTTTTTTTAAAAGAAAAGTAGGATACAAACTAATCAAATGAAAATGCAACCCTAACCAAAATAAAACCTAGGCTCTGATACCAAAAAGCTAATGCGGGACCAAGCTAGCTATCCTAGAACCAACCACTAATGAGATCAATGAATAGAAATTAATCAAAATAATTAAAATATAAAAATAGCAAAATTTAAAGCAAAAAAATTAATTAAGGAATCCATTCATAATTAAAGTTCGATCTAGAAAGCAACTTAATCGGCATGCACAGTCGAGAAGTTCGAAATTGACCGTTAGGCTAGGGTTAACTAACTCAAGTAATTCGAATCTAAAATAATTAAAGATAGATAATTAATATGAAAAAAAATTTAATAGTATTAATTTAAAAATTCTAAATTATTTCTTGCAGTGATCTCACGTGGCATCGGATGTCACGAGTCCTAAACAAGGGAGATCAAATCGAAAGGTGGTTGAGATGGCCAGCTCTGGCTTGCGGACGAAATAGACTAAAAGATCTTTAGATCTGGATCACCCAAATATAAGAGGATTAGAAATCACCATGCAAAGATCATCCAAAATATTCCCAAATAACGGACAAAAATATAAAAGTCGGCATTGGGGTTGGATTTTGCTTAAAAAATAGTGCTGCAAAATAGTGCTGCTTTCACGTTCGTGCAAGCAGAAGGGAGTTCTTGGGATGAGGATGAGGATGGCTTCTAGTGGCAGAGGAGTTGGATGGAGTCCGGCGGTGATCTCGGAGCATTCAAGCGTCGGGGAGAGGTCACTAGTGGCGGCGAAGGGCGACGATGGCAGCAGTGGGCACCGGTGGTGGCTGAAGGAGCTTGGTAGCAGTGGAGGTTGCCACAGGCGTTGTCGGGAAAGCGTTCGTCAGGGGTGGAGGTCAACAGTGGGTGAGGATTCACTGGAGAAGGATGGTGTTGGCGGAGAAGGCGACGGGCGACGTTGGGAACGACGCTAGCTGGGGTCGGCCCAGGGCGGTTGAAATAGAGGAAGGAGATGGGGGAAATGGTCTATCGTAGGGTTAGCTAGAGGAGTTGTCCAATGAGAGGAGGGAAATGAACCAATCAGTGGAAATGGCAAAAAAGAATTAGGTGGTCGGAGGAGAAATGGATGGTTCGGAGGGGAGGGTTTTGACGAAAACCTCTTGGGCATGAGGTTTGGGGTTGGTGGAATTGGTGGTGTCGATGGTAGAGGAGAGGCGACGTGGGCGCGGCGTCCGTGAAGAGGCGTCGATGTCACAAGGGGGGAGGGCGTTTTGAGGTGGCTTGGAGCTGTGGAAACGGTGGTGGGAGGTGGTGTATGTGGAGATGGGCGGTGCGGTGGTGGGTGACGGCCGAAGGCAAGCTTAGATGGTGGTTGGGGGTTCCAGGGATTGAAACGGGATAGGGACAGGTCTCTGTAGCTTTGGGAGGAAAGTATTTAGCAGAGAAGGGGAAGAAGTAGAGGAAGAAGTAGTTTAGAAGAAGAGAAGAAAAAGAAGAAGAGAGGAAGAGGAAGAAGAAGTCGGAGGAAAGAACAGAAGGATGTCAATTTATTTCATTCCACTGTCTTTTTCTTACAAAGGCCCGTTTATACAATTGGGCCCCTAACAGCTTGTAACAAACTCTGATATAATAACCACCTCTAACAAAATGCTAACAAAAAGATCTAATTCCCTAACAACCTGATCCAGCGCATGCTTTAAAATATGTGCATGAGCTAGGAATAAAAGAAAATGCACTCAATTTTCCATACACCCATTCATACACCCAGGTAAATAAAATATATGAAAATAAAAATAAATTTTATGCATCAAAAGTGGTGCTGTTGGGTGATGTCCTCATCAAAAATGGTGCTGTTGCATGATATCCAGATATTGCTTATGCGATTGGATTAGTTAGTCAATTTATGCATAATCCCAAAGTAGAGCATCTAAATGTAGTTTATAAGATTCTTCAATATCTTAAAACTATATCTGGAAGAGGAATTATATTCAAGAAGCATAGTGAGTTAACAATGAAAGCATATAGTAATGCAGACTTTGCAGGACTATTGGTTGATAGGAGATCTACCATAGGTTATTGTATGTTCCTAAGCTGTAACCTAGTAATATGGAGAAGTAAGAAATAATTGGTGGTTGTTAGATCCAATATAGAAGCAAAATTTAGAGCAATGGCACATGAAATTTATGAACTCTTATGGTTGAAAGTAATTTTAAGTGATCTCAAAATTGGAAGAAAAGGACTTATGAAACTATATTGCGACAACAATTCAGCCTTTAGTATTGCTCATAATCCAGTTCAGCATGACCAAACTAAACACATTAAGATAGATAGGCATTTCATAAAAGAAAAGTTGAAGAATGGTCTACTTACAATTTCCTATGTGTCTTTAAGTAATCAGCTAGTTGCTGTACTAATTAAATGACTGCCTATAACACGATTTCAAGAAATCACTTGCAAGCTGAAAATGGAAAACATTAACTCTCCAACTTGAGAGAGAGTGTTGGATAGGGCCGATATTTTTTCTTTGAATATCTCCGATATTCTTTTCTAGAATATCTCTTTTTAAATTTTAAATTTCTGATTTTTTTTTTGCATAATCTTGTAATTATTTTTTTTAATTTATTTTCTTAAAGATGGATTTGAATCATTAGAATAGTTAATTCCTCGTCTATATATTGTATTATCTATAATCAATCAATATATATGAAATACAGATTTCTCAACATGCTTTTTAAAAGATTACCTGCCCATCAATCTTCTCATTACATCGCAACCAAGCCTTGCTCATCTTACACTGCCATTGATCCCTTTATAAGACTGAATTATATGGCTGGATTTCTGCTAGACACACCATCACATGGAATTTGTCATCTCTTTAAGAAAATAAAGGAACAAAGCATGACCCCTACAGGAGACCTAGAAACCATTTTATGGTTCTTTACCCTCAAAATAATTTATTCCAAAACACTCCATTCTCTAAGTTCTTCCAAAGGGTTTGGATGCATGCATTTGGTCCATGAGGGAAATCATTTAGTTCATGACTGATTGGGAACATAGTCCTTGTTCAGTCAAATACAAAATAAGGTGAGACATTATCTTCCCCAATTCTGCAAATGTGACATGACGTTTCTCAATGGTGTTTCACTTAGCTTTTCCTATGTCAAACTAATATAGGTAAAGCTACTCAAGATTATCCCTAAGCAAGGCCATTTTGCTCTATTTCCTGTTCTGGTGCCTTCTCAAAAAACCCCTAGGTACTATCAAGCTTATACCAAGATATAGCAAATATGGAAAGTGATCTTGAAGACTCTAGTGAGTCAGAACTCAGAAGATTCTATTGTGCATCTACTCAAAGAAGCACACAAAAATATCAACTATATCCAATTTAATTTTATTTTATGCATCATCTTCCAAGTATCATCAATAGACCAGTTGCTTGGTAGCCATATCTACTGCCAAGTATTTAGTGGAGGATGCTTCTCATGTCCACTAGTAGAATGCTGAACAAGAAGATAAGCTTATTTTCTTAAAATTAGTACAGTATGATCTTTGTTTCTACATCATTTAGCACAAACCTCATGATGCTATAGAGCAAAGTTTGTCGAATCAGAACTAGACCCTATGTTGGTCAGTCGACGGTATGGTTCAGTATGCTTCCATACTAGGTCCAAGCTGCCTTGACAAAAAAAGCAGAGGAGAGGGAGAACCAGAAAGAGAAAGAGAGAAGGAGAACTAGAGAGAGAAAATGGAAGGGAAGGAGTGCTAGAGGCCGGCCAGCCATAGCGATGGCTGCCGGAGGGCCACAAATGACTATGGTCTGGTGATAGGGTGAACCAGAGAGGGGGGGAGGAAGGGAAGGAGAGGGAGAGCCCGAAGGGCCGAGGAGGTCCCAAAGAGCCTTCCTCCTCCATTCGGTTGAAACAGGGGCAAGAAGCCCTTGTTTCAATCATGATTTGCGATCGAATTTTTTTTGCCACTTCATATTGAAGCCAACAACTAGTTTGCCAGCTTCACTTATAGAGGATCACAAATAGTGATCGAAACAAGAGCTTCTCGCCTTTGTTTTAATCAAATAGAAGGAGGGCTCTCCAACCCTCTGGTAGCCACCGCTAGCATGACCAGCTTTCCCTTTCCCTCTCCCTCCCTTCCTCCCTCCCTCCTTTCTCTCTCTCTCTCTCTCTCTCTCTCTGATTCACCCTATCCCATGCACCACGGTCATTTGCGGCCCTCCAACGGCCATGGCAGCATTTGCGGCCCTCCAACGGCCATGGCGGCCCTTTGACCGCCTTTGATGACCTTTGACGGCCTCCCTAGCTTCTCCCTCCCTCTCTCTCTCTCTTCCTCTCTTTCCTTCAATGTTCCAGATTTCATGTCCAAATTGTACCAAAAAACTGTCAATATAGTTTGGCATACCCGGAATATTTAGGTCAGTTCCACGAACCTTTCTATATAGAATCTAAAACCAGCATTTTTTGCCAAAGGGTATGGATAGACTTATGATGTGGATTGTCTAAAGCACTTACACTATTTGCTAGCAACTAAATTTGCATCAACACCTACATGTAGCCACTGATCTAAACGTGTTGTATCAACCACACATGACAAATGCATCACCTCATGGAAACTTAGAAGTCCAAACCAAGCAACCTTGAATTTGTTGCTTGAAGGAGGAGAATAAGGTGTACAGACTGAAAAGGTCAACCTCAAGAATAGAGGAGATCTCTTGGACAAAAAGGCAGAGATATTTGGGTAGTCAACCTCTAGGACAGAAGTGTAATCATTCAAAGAGCAGAAGTCCTTGCAAATTCCCTCAGACGCAAGGGGCAAGAGTTTAAAGTGAACAAACTTAGAAGTGATATATTTCAGACACCAAACAACCCCACATTTTTCAATGTCTCCTTCCAAAGGGGGATCGCAGCCAAAGAAATCATCCCTAACCATCATGATGTGACCACTACAATCACAAGCCACAAAAATAGGGCACTAACTACTCCTAAATCAAAATCAACGAAAAAAAAAAAAGAAGAAATAATCCCACCCCCCAAGTTCGCTTAATATCCAGGGCAAACAACATTTCTCTAACTACTTCAGTTCTTCCCATCAGAAACTAAAACCTCCCACCCAAAAAATTATAGCCTCAAACCTCCCACCCAAAAAATTATAGCCTCCTCTACCCAAACCCCCTCTCTGCAAAAAACTTCTCCAACATCTTTCAAATTATTTGCCACACTCATAGGATTTCTGAAGAAAAACAAGTTATTACTGATGATGTTTAATACAACAAATTCAACAACATTCAATAACATTCCTCTCAAACAACTTGACCATACGAGCCTCCCATGTAGCAACCACTGGATCATAATCATTTTCTTAATTCTACCAACCTCAAAAGAAAATCCAAAGTATCTAATTTGAATCCTCTCTATCCAAGAAATGAAATATCTAGCACCCATCTCCTAGCAAAAGTACTCAATCTTCATACACAAGATGGCATTCTTAATTTCACTTTAAGACGTGCAACTCGAAGGAAATTTGAGGTTCAACAACAAAAGCAACATTAATTCTGCTTGATGATAGTAGCAACTATTTTCAGAAACAACATGGGTAATCCTAACTAAGCAAAATCAACAATTGAAGGGGAAAAAGTATGTAAACAAAATTATAGAATTAAGTTTGAAACTATTTTAGACAATACTGCAACAAAATCAGACCTTTTCTGTACTTGGTTCTATTGTCTCACTGCCACAATATGGTGTCGTAAATGTATAGTCGTAATCAAGTGTCACTTGCTGAAAAGGTTTGCTGCAACACAACAGTAAAGAAATTGTCCAAAATTTTCATCTCAAGCATACAAGGGTTACATCAAAAAAAGGAGCCAGAAAGATCTAAATAGTAAATCCTGTTCGCAACAGTTACTGAGACTGACAAATCTGATATGCATCCTTAAAAATGAATAGCAAGATATTTAGTTTTAGACACATATCACACTTTGAATTTAAAATGGCATCTAGACAGTTAGTGAATCCTTGAAATTCATTAGTACAGCGTCAAGACTTTGGCAGAGTAACAGAATGGTATTGTCCAGTATTAAAATCATCCCAAAAGCCCATCGTATCTCCAACATCCTGAAACTTTCCACGCATATGAGAAACTTCTGATGAATAATTATAAAGAAAGAAAATTTACTGGACCTTCTAAATTTCCATTTGGCAGCTGCAGGAACTTCAACTGGTGGCAATGATTCCTGTTTCCAACCCTTTAGAGCATCAAATGCATTGAAGTGCAACTTAATACCACTATCCTCATGTAAGAGATATAAAGAACTCTCCCCAAAAACCATCTCAGGCAAGTGTGATGTCCCAAGCTTTTCTTCCCACCTGCAGGAAATAAAAAAGAATTAAATTAAAGCATGACTGCATAAATCTGAAACAGCTCAAAATTTTAGCATCTCGGTCACATAAAACGTAAAGGGTCATTAGATTGACATGATGTAATAGTGTTTGGTATAGAAAAAAATATCCCAAGTTTTAAAGCTACTGACTTTTTAATTGTTTAAATTTCAAAGATTCAAATTTCTTTTTTTAATAAAAAAAAATGAGGAATAGTTGAAGATTTGGCACATAAATAGCATGTTCAAAGGACTCGAGCATCACAAACTCATAAGACTGCAATAATTCATAACAAAAAAAGAATTTAACACTACCAAGCTCTTAAAAAGTTCTTTTTTGGGCCCTGAGGTATATATAAAAACTATGTACAACAAACATCTGAAGTGTATAGTCCTACCCCTCCTCTCCCTCCCCAAACCAAGAAAAAAAACACATGCCCCTTGAAAAAGTTGACCAACATTCACTTATAAAAGCCAAGTGGTAAAGATGGTTTGCTTGTTAGGGTGTTTGGGGATGCGGTAGCTTTTGGCCAAAAAGTAGGTTCTACTAAAAGCTGTGTTTTGATGTCAAAAGTTGCTTCGGGGCAAACCAATTTTTTATTTGGCTATCAATATCCTAAAGCTGTTCTGAAGCTATAGAAATAGTTTGCTATATGTTTGGTTGACAAATCTAAAAGCTGCTTTTAAATGATAAAATAACTAAAAAAATAAAAATCTAAAATGATTCTAAAATTATTAGATATAAAATTCTTTATTTTATTTTTTTCTCAACTTTTTTTTGTACTTTTTAAATTTTAATAAAATATAGGGTGGGTCTCCCCTTGCTTTTCATCAAAAAAAAAAAACAAAAAAAACAAAAACAAAATCCCTATTATATTTTTGCCTAAAAGTTATCCATTGACTTTCGTATTTCTTTCGAAATTGATCAAATGCTCCTTGTTACCGCACGATTTCACCCATGCTTGCATGTTTCCATGAGAATGTCCTTGAAGAGATCGACATTCTTGAATCTACATCTTTGACAAATAGAAGGAGAGGAAGGGAGTGTTAATATGGCAATTCCGACGGAAGCATGAATGAGAACTCTTGGAGTGGTGAATCAAATGAACATAGAGTGGAAAACACCGAGGCATGAACGAGAACTCTTGGAGCGGTGAATCGTATGGAAATAGAGCGAAAATCTATATGACAAAGATAGAAATCATTGGCTTCGTGTTATTAGGTGGGGATAGAGATGAGACGAGATTAATCTAAAGAAAAAAAGAATCCCGATATACAAGGAAGTTGAGAAAAAGGGGACATGGATAGAGATGAAAGGAGATTAATTTGAAGAAAGAAAGAATCCCGATACACAAGTCGAACAAAAGGAGACATGGATGGAGATGAGAGGAGATTAATCTAAAAAAAGAAAGAATTCTGATACACAAGGAAGTCAGACAAAAAGAGATGCGGATGGAGATGAGAGAAGATTAATCTGAAGAAAGAGAGAGTCCTGATACACAGAAAAAAGAAGATATCGATGGAGATGAGAGGAGATTAATTAGGGACATAGATGGAGATGAGAGGAGATTAATAGAAAGAGTCCTGATACACAAGGAAGTGGGAAAAAGGGGATGCGCAAGGGCATTGAGAGGGCAACGTGTTATTTTCTAAAAAAAAAAAAGTGATATTTAGCTTGTGGTGCTATATCCGCGAGAAGCAGGAGGAGGTCAACTTTATGTAAACCACGTTGCAATCCAAAATTATCTTTGGATTATAGCCAAACACTCAAAATTTTGCTTTAGATCTAGGATCACTTTTAACAAGTACAAATGCACCCCCAAAACATGCACTTAATCTCTAGGCTCATGACTATAATTACATCCTCAATAACTCCAATATTACAGCTTGAATTGTGCTCCATAAACTTTATCTTGGTCCAGCTAATTAACAAAATATTATCCTCCAAAAGCTATTTCCATAAATCCAATACAGCATCACATACAATTAAAAATTTAAAACACACTCCACACTTCCTATTAAATAGTTGTAGTTAGTGTTGTGAAATGATTAGAATTTGCCTAATGTTCGGGCAGCAAGCTCACAAATTCACATATCAAAGTTATCATTCCAAAATGCACTAGAAAAGAAGAAGATTGAGTAGGAGAAGGTGTAAATACAAAGTTGTGAGGCTGGGCAGGTGGAGGAGAGAGAGTAACATAATTCTATGAAAGTTTTTTTACAAGGAACTCATCGTAATTCTTTAAACTCAAGCACTGGTTGCCTTAAAAACTACTGCCTCTGTCGCTGAAGCCTATTGCTTACTTGCGCTTGCAAGGATGGCCAAATCACAGGTTTATATAGGACTTGAGACCTACTTCTATTCCCACCAAGCTCATACTCCAAACACTTTCCGAGCCAAATATGATTTTGAAAAAAACTAAAAGTAAAAACTGCCCACTCTCCTTTCCTAACAAGTGTAGCGAGTTTACCACCACTAAGACTTTTTCCTTTTCCACTCAAATTCAAAATTATGAATCCTACTCAAACTTAAACATGACCAACCTAGTACCAACTACCAATCTCAATTCCATGACTCTTAGTTAAACACAAACTTTTAGCTTGAGGACTCCTAACAATAAAATTCAACCACCAAAACTATGAAAATTTTGGTAAGGTCTTGTCCCTCCTTTAGCCAAAAAAGTTAACACACACCCAAGCATGCATAATGAGCACATCTATCACACAATATATGCATTCTTGGTATCAAATAATGTAAATACATTTGGTACTGTACAAACCTACAAGGATTTAGTCTTCGTGGGGTGGCAACCATCCAGAGTGTCCAAACAAGGCACCAACCCAAGTGTTGAGACAAGACATGGACTGGTATGGGATGGGACATCCACTGTCATGAGTGTCGGGATGTGGAGCATCCTATTCCTAGAAAAAACCAAGATGCCCCTGTCCTACAGGATTTGAATCTTTGGTACTATATCACACAATATAAACATTCTTGGTACTATATTGTAAGGGGCAGATTGCATATGCCTCCTGATTTTGAAATTTATTCATTAGTTGAGTTAGTGAAATGTTTAAATATAACATTGATCAACCATGTTGCCCTCTTCCAGAACTTTAAATATGCAAAAAAAATGATTCCAAATTTATTTGTGCAATTAAATAGATCTCTTTTAACATTATAAACTACCGTGACTATATTTATTTTTTCAATCCCTTTCATATTTGTGTATCTTTGGATATTTACCGATAGAACCATTAATTGAGCTTTTCTTCATTACTTTCCATACTTCAATTAGCATCCCTTCATGGGCTATGGCATCCACTCCACAAGGATTTTCAAGAGGGATTACCGCCATATGGCGGCCGAATCTTGGTCATGATTCCCTTATACATCAGTCCTCACAAGCAATCTATGGGTTGGTTATAGTAGGAGATAATCCATCATGGCTCTTAGTCGTTGTGCATGCCTCTATTCCAAGTCTTAGCACGATATTATCAACAGAGGCTGGCCATGTTCTTAGTCTTAGGATCCCTATGCTCATGGCTGGTGATTTCAACAGTATTGTTAGAGCTTCAAAGAAGAAGGGGGGCAAACACTTCTATGAGGATCACGACATGAAGAATCATATGGCATTCCCACAGACTTCTAGAAACCCAAGTTAGTCCTATCTACAAAAGTGTCATCTGAAGAGTGGTGGCTTTTGTAATTCCTAACATTCCACCTATCCTATCCAGAGTACTCCTCGCCTACCATTTTCTCATTCCTACAATTGAGACACTAGGTACCCCCATGAGAGGGAGTGCTCAAGGTGATTTTTGATGGAATTCTTAAACATAATGGTCGAGCATGTGCTTTATTTGCCATAGGAAATCTCCAAGGCAGACTGTTAGCTACCCAAACACCTAGACAAACTGTCACACAGCCAGAATTAAGGCGTGTATGGGAAGGTTTGCAAGACATGATCCTTATGCTAAGGCCATGGGCTCTTTGGATTGATGGGGACTCCTTAATGGTCATAAATGGATCAGTACTAGATCCAGAAATACAATTTCCATTCCTTTCCAGCATTTATGTGATATGCTCCAACAATTCAGTTGTTCTCACATATATAGAAAGAAATCAAACAACAAATAAGGCTGCTAATATTACTGCTAAGTACTGCTAGAAACAGTACTCAACAGAGAAGTTTCCTCAGATGATTCTTATGTTAGCTCTAGTTGATACATTTAGCTGTTATCTTGTTTGCTTGTAAACTTGGGGTTCACTTCTGTACCCACCACGCACGGACAACAAAAAAAAAAAAAAAAAAAAAGAAAAAAGAAAAGGAAAAGAGAAGCATAAGGGCAAAAATCCCTCAAGTTTTTTTGACAGTGCGACCATTTCCAGGCATTTATCGATCACTTGCGTGCGTACAGCTACTAGTTTCAGCTGTGCTATTCCACGCATGAGATCCCTATAAATACTCCTATAGAAGAATTTGCAGAAAATTTCGAAGTCGCCTCGATCCAGGAACTATGGCAAATACGATAACCATATCAACACTCAAATATAAGTTGTTTTTAGATTAAAAAGTCAAGATTTCCTGCACATCAAGAACTTCTGGAGATATCAATGGGCAACCCGCTAGAGATTGGAGATAAAGAATCGCATACTCTTGGAGGGCGAGGGCGCTGAGAATGGACCGCCTGGAGGACTCGATGTGCCAGCCTCTGAGCCGAACCCCGCTCCGCCCGTCTGGAAGCGCTTCCGCCCCCGCCACCTGGAGATCGCTCTCCGCCGCGCCGCCCCACTCTGCCATCCCGCGTAACCGTAGGGCAGGGAGCGATCCACGAGTGCTCCTTAAATACCCGGAGAGTGCTCCTCTCTTTTCTCCGTCCGAGCTGTTTAGATTTTCTTCGAACTGGAAATCTTTTAAAACCCTACTCACCTTTCGGCGTTAACACGAGAATTAAGAAGTGCCGCCCCGCCGCTCCATACCGGTCACGGAGGTTCCAACTCCTTAACAGAGCTAACGGAGGCCTTAAAAAATAATGAGAGAGAGAGAGAGAGAGAGAGAGAGGCTCCACCAAACCTTTTCCACCAACAACCCTCCTCTTCTAGCTGTGGTATTTGCCGAGAGAGAGAGAGAGAGAGAGAGAGAGCAGAGGTTCACCAGGTCTTGAACTCCGACGACAGCCCCCTCCTCCTCTCCGTTGGCGACTTCTCCCACCACGACAACAGCCGCCTCCGCGCCCACTGCCTCCTCGTCGACCTCGCCGCCCACCTTGGCCTCTCCCCCTGCCCGCGCCGCCGAGGCCACCGCTCCGCTCTGACGTCACCAACGGCATCCTCAGAGATGGCCAGTGGTTCCTCGTCCTCGCTGGCCTCGCCAATGGAAATCTCAAATCACGCTTACCTCGTCATCCGCTGCCACCGCCTTCCCCTTCCCTTGCCAAGGGCTCTGCCGCCGTCGGGTGCGATGTCCACGACCTCAGCCGCATGGCCGCCAACCATCGTCTGCACCTCCCTCCGCTTCGCCGGAATCGATAGAAGAAAGACCAAGCGATTCATCGGAGGGTCGTCGTCGGATTTCGGGGTTTGCAGGAAGGAGAGGCAGATGGAGGGGGGGAGAAACGCGGGAGAGAAGGTAGGAATTGCCTCCGTTTAGTTCCGTTAATCAGCCGAAACCCTGTTTTGATGAGACACGTGCTCCATGCCACCCTGACCTCCCAAGTTACTTGATACGCGGAGCCGGAGTCGTCCATGCTTCGAGCAGTACCAGAGCTTACCAGAGCTCACATGCTACCATGACGAGGAGAACCTCGAGTAAAAGGTTCAACTGCATATTTTATATTAATTTTTAAAAATATTAATATTTTAAAATAAATCATGGATCATTGAATCTGAGAATCCAAATTATTAAATATTATTTGTAGGGTAAAACAAATCTAAAACTATGTATCTTGATGATCTCTAATATCCATTTTAAGTGGATAAAAAAAATGAATATTTTGATACCATGAAGTATTTTAGTATTGATTATTTGGTTTTTGAAAATAAATTTTAAAAATATAAATATAAATATATTGATATTTTATTTATCAGTCCTAAAAAAATTGATATTATATAATTATTAAAAAATATTTAATGAGTATAATATAATCACTATGAAAAGTTTGAAAACCAAGTCCATTACAAAGATTGCTGGCTTCGTGCAAGAAGAGATGGTGTGGGTAGGAGGCTTGCATGCATGCATATTTTTTTCATTATATATATATATTTTATTTTTAGAGCTATATTAATTTAATTTTAAAATAATGCTTACATCTATTTCTATACTCGATAAATATATTTAATAATATTAGAAATAAATTTTATTCTTATCGAAGTTCAGTCTGATGCTTAGCCTAATATAGTCGGTAATTATGGAAGAATTTCAATCGAAAATTATTCCCTCAGCGGTTGAATCCCAGGCGATCTCCTCCAATGGCCGAACTTATTCGGTAATCGAACTTCTCCAACGGTCGAACCCCAGCCGAATTTCTTTCGGACTCCTTCTTCGGTCGAGTTCCTCTAGGAGCCGAACTTCTTCTGGACTTCTACTTCAGTCGGATTCCTCCAGGAGCCAAACTTTTTATGGATTTCTCCTTCAGTCAAGTTTCTCCAGGAGTCGAATTTCTTTCGGACTTTTCTTTCAGTCGGATTCCTCTAAGAGCCGAACTCCTTACAAATTTCTCGTTCAATCAAGTTTCTTCAGGAGCCGAACTCCTTTCGAACTTTTTCTTCAGTCAAATTTCTCTAGGAGCCAAACCCTTATGGATTTCTTCTTCAGTCAAGTTCCTCCAGGAGCCGAACTTTTTATGGATTTCTCCTTCAGTCAAGTTTCTTCAGAAGCCGAACTTCTTCCGAGCTTCTCTTTCAGTCGGATTCCTCTAGGAGTTGAACTCCTTATAGATTTCTCCTTTAATCAAGTTTCTCTAGGAGCCGAACTTCTTTTGGACTTCTCCTTCAGTCGGATTCCTTCAGGAGTTGAACTCCTTATGGATTTCTCCTTCAGTCAAGTTCCTTCAGAAGCCGAACTTCTTACGGATTTCTCCTTCAATCGAACTCCTCTAAGAGCCGAACTTCTTTCGGATTTCTTTTTTAATCAAGTTCCTCCAGGAGCCGAACTTCTTACGAATTTCTCCTTCAGTCGGACTCCTCTAGGAGCCAAACTTCTTTCGAATTTCTCCTTAAGTCGAGTCCCTCCAGAAGCCGAACTTCTTATGGATTTTTTATTCAGTCGGACTCCTTCAGGAGCTAAACTCCTTCCAGATTTCTTCTTCGGTCGAACTCCTCCAGGAGTCGAACTCCTCCAAGAGTCGAACTTCCTCCGGACTTCTCCTTCAGTCGGATTCCTCCAAGAGCCGAACTCCTTCCGAATTTCTCCTTCAGTCGAATTCATCCAATGGATTACTTGCAAAGTTCAGCTAGCATTCCTTTCGAATGATCCCCTCTAGCCGTATTTTCTTTAGGAGTCTGAACTCTTCTGAAATTGACGTATGTCAAAGCTCTTCACCAACCAACACCTGCTTCCTCCGAACTTCGACTATTAAATCTCAACGAACGGCCACTTCATGGCAACAGATACCACTTTCTATAACAAACTTCATGTGGCCCCGAGCGGCCTACTACCGAACGGTTATGTAACAAACCACGTGGTTCAGCGGCCCATCACTATCGAAGTCTGCTATAAGCTCCATCTATAAAAAGAAATCCTTCAGATACGTTTTCTCTAAGCTCTCTTTTTCTTTCTAAAATTTTGCTGAATTCTTATCTGAGTACTCCATTTATGTTGGTCAGAAGAGCTGACTTGATCATCGAAGGATCCTATCGGAGCCACCACCACTGACTTCAGACGAAATTTTATTTTACAGATCACCGGTGGCGATCTTTTCTTCCTCAACTCCAGCTTAATCCGACGTCAATCAGATTCTTCACCAACAAAATTGGCGCTAGAGGAAGAGCCCTCTGTTCCTGAGATACCCTTATTCTTAAAGGAGTGTTCAGCCGACCCTTTAGATCTTTTTCTCCAAGGTCCATCTCCATCCTCTCCCTCAATCCCAAGAAATGCCTCCAAAGAAGATGATTATCGAGAGATCTACCGCTTCTATCATCAGATCTGAGCCAGATCTGTCCGTTCTAGTTCCAGCACTGATGCTTCAACCTCCTCCTCCATCAGCGGCTATAGTAGATCTGAAGCAGTTTAACCTGCTGATGCAGTGGATTCAGGGCCTTATCAAGATGGTGCAGGCCATGCGATAGCCTTCGATGGCGATTTCACTAAAAAATCCACCATCAGGATGTCAGAAATCGATCTCAAGAAAGGACACTTGGGATAGCATACACGTCGTCCCTGAAAAGAAGAAATAGAGAGCAGAGGATCCTTGTTCGGATCGTGATTCTTCTTCAGAAGAAATCTTTTCCATCTATAGTCAAAAGCCATCCAAGATCTACGATCGAGATGACGTCCTTGATCGAAAACTATGGGAGATGGACTGACGGATTGAAGAACTCCACCACATCGCCCCGACTTTCCATGACGATGTCTGCACCGATCCTCCTTTCTCTTCCCAAATTATGTAGGAGCTCGATCCACCGAATTTCAAGCTTCTCCAACTTGAAAGCTACAACAGAACCTCTGATCCGATCGATCACTTGAAGGCCTTCCGGACCATGATGTTGCTCCATGATGCATCAGATGCCATATTATGCCGAGCTTTCCCATCTACTTTAAAGAAAGTAGCAAGCAACTAGTACTCGATGTTGAAACCATGTACGATCCTCTTTTGACTAGATGAGCCATTAGTTTGCGGCTCACTTCATCAGCAATTGACGTCCGCACCGAGGTTCGAATTTTCTTATGAATGTCAAGCAGAAGAAGAAGGAATCTATCTGGGCTTATGTCATCCGATTTAATGCTGCTGCATTGGAGGTCTGAAATCTGGATCAGTCTGTTGCAATGGTCGCACTCAAGGGTGGCCTTTAGAAGAATGATTTGCAGTTCTCCTTGAAGATGTATCCTAAGAATTTTGTCGATCTACTAGTTTGGGCTGAAGGATATGTCCGAGTGAAAGAAGCCTTCAAATTGAGAGATGAGGAAGCTACAAGAGAGCGGCAGGCGAGCGAGTCTAGTAAACCCATGGCTGATGGAGGGCCGAATGAAATTCGACCATGCTCACAGACTCTCTCCGAGCGCATGCGAGCCCAAACTCCTCGAGCTCATCACCAAAGAAGCTCCGACAGAAGGGCATGAAGAAGTCCTACCTCCAGAAGGTTCCGCAACTATGCCCTCCTTAATGCTTCTAAAACTCAAGTTCTAATGAAAATTAAGAATCAGCGATCAAGATCAGAAGAATTACGATCTCTTTCAAACAAGCACGATCGAAGTAAGTATTGCCTCTACCATCGTGATCACGGCCATAATACTGAAGAATGTATTCAGCTTCGAGACAAAATCGAGGAGCTCATCAGGAGAGGCCGGCTGGATCGATTCCTCAGATGCCGATCTAAAGCAAGAGAAGATTAACCAAGGGTGCTGCCATAGCCAGAACCACCAATAAGGAAGGAACAATAAGAAGATTGGCCGTCTCTCGACATCATCAATCCCATCTCTAGGGGACTTAGTGCTTCGGTGAGCCACCATCTCTCAACCTCAAAGCTAGAGGAAGCTTATCCCAAATTGAGAAGGCTAGTATGAAATAAAGGAGATCGTCCGGCACGAAACTTATCATCTGAAGGAGCTCGGAGGAACAACGCTCTCATGACCTTTGAATTCAAAAAATCTAAAGATGTACTATTAGTAATTTTTCTTCAATAAAACTCCTCCATTTTAACATTATTATTTCTTGGTACAAAAACTATGTAATGACAGAAAAGAAGCAATCAATAGTGGCCTTGTTAGGAATAGGAGGAGAACCTCGTTCTAACATGAGCAAGTCAAAGGCCTTCAACCTCGACTGGAGATAAGATCTCCATCAAGCTCCAACGTCTACGTCAATAGAAGATAAGATCTCCTTCAACCTCAGCTGGAGATAAGATCTCCCCCGAGCTTCAATGTCTATGTCAACAAGAGATAAGATCTTCTTTAATCTCAGCTGGAGATAAGATCTTCCCCGAGCTTCAATGTCTACATCAACACGAGATAAGATCTCCTTCAATCTCGGTTGAAGATAAGATCTCCTCCGAGCTTCTACGACAATAGGAGATAAGATCTCCTTCAACCTCGGAGATAAGATCTTTTTCGAGATAAGATCTTCTTCAACCTCGGCTGGAGATAAGATCTTCCTCGAGCTTCAACTTCAAGTCAATAGGAGATAAGATCTCCTTCAACCTCGACTGGAGATAAGATCTCCTCCGAGCTTCAACTTCAATAGGAGATAAGATCTTCTTCAACCTCGGCTAGAGATAAGATCTTCGAGTCAATAGGAGATAAGATCTCTCTCCGAGCTTCAACGTCTACTCAATAGGAGATAAGATCTTCTTCAACCTCGACTGGAGATAAGATCTCCTTTCCGAGCTTCAACGTCAATAGGAGATAAGATCTCCTTCAACCTCGATGGAGATAAGATCTTCTCCGAGCTTCAACCTCAATTCAATAGGAGATAAGATCTCCTTCAACCTCGAGATAAGATCTCTCTTCGACGTCAACAGGAGATAAGATCTCCTTCAACCTCTGGAGATAAGATCTTCCCCGAGCTTCAACTTCAACAAGATGGAGATAAGATCTTCTCCGAGCTTCCTTCAATAGAAGATAAGATCTCCTTCAACCTCGGTTGGAGATAAGATCTTCCTCGAGCTTCAACTTCACAATAGAAGATAAGATCTCCTTCAACCTCGATTGGAGATAAGATCTCTTTCGAGCTTCTACGTCAATAGGAGATAAGATCTCTCTCCGAGCTTCAACTTCAATAGAAGATAAGATCTTCTCAACCTCGATAGAGATAAGATCTCCTCCGAGCTTCAAAGTCAACTTCAACCTCGTTAGAGATAAGATCTCCCCAAGCCTCTATGTCAATAGGAGATAAGATCTTTTCAACCTCGGTTGGAGATAAAATCTTCTCCGAGCTTCAAAGCTTCAACTTCAACCTCGACTGAAGATAAGATCTCCAACGAGCTCCAACGTCTATGTCAATAGGAGATAAGATCTCCTTCAACCTCAATTAGAGATAAGATCTTCCCTGAGCTTCAACATCTACGTCAACAAAAAATAAGATCCCCTTCAATTTTGGCTGGAGATAAGATCTTCTCTGAGCTTTTATGTCAATAGGAGATAAGATCTCCTTCGATCTCGACTGGAGACAAGATCTCTCCCGAGCTTCAACCACAATGTCAACAAGAGACAAGATCTTCCTTAATCTCGGCTGAAGATAAGATCTTTTCTGAGCTTCAATTTCAACATCAACCTCGGTTGGAGATAAGATCTCCTTCTGAGCTTCAACCTCAATGGATATAGAGCCCAGAAAAGAACTTTGGCAGTCGCCTTTTTTATACTTTCTTTCTTCGAATTTCAAACTCGGGAGTGAAGGGACTATTATTGGGGATAAACTTCGCTTCCATCGAAGTCCAGTCTGATGCTTAGCCTAATACAATCGATAATCATGGAAGAACTTTAATAAAAAATTCTTTTCCTAGCGGTCGAACCCTAATCGATCTTCTTCAGTTGCCGAACTTATTCAGTAGCCGAACTCCTCCAACGGTCGAACCCCAATCGAATTTCTTCTAGACTTCTCCTTCAGTCGAGTTCCTCCAGGAGCTAAACTCGTTTCGAACTTCTACTTTAGTTGAATTCCTCCAGAAGCCGAACTTCTTATGGATTTCTCCTTCAATCAAGTTCCTCCAGGAGCCGAATTTCTTCTGAACTTCTCCTTCAATCAGAATCCTCCAGGAGCCGAACTTCTTATGGATTTCTCGTTCAGTCAAGTTTCTTTAGGAGTCGAACTTCTTTTGATCTTTTGCTTCAGCCGAATTTCTTCAGGAGCCGAACTCCTTATGGATTTCTCCTTCAGTCAAGTTCCTCCAGGAGCCGAACTCCTTACGAATTTTTTCTTTAGTCGGACTCCTCCAAGAGCTGAACTTCTTACGAATTCTTCTTCAATCAAGTTCCTCCAGGAGCCAAACTTCTTCTGGGCTACTCCTTCAGTCGAATTCCTTCAGAAGCCAAACTCCTTATGGATTTTTCCTTCAGTCAAGTTCCTCCAGGAGCCGAACTCCTTTCGGACTTCTTCTTCAATCAAATTTCTCCAAGAGCCGAACTTCTTATGAATTTTTCCTTCAGTCAAGTTCCTTTAGGAGCCGAACTCCTTATGGATTTCTCTTTCAGTCGAACTTCTTCAGAAGCCAAACTTCTTCCAAATTTCTCCTTCAGTCAAGTTCCTCCAGGAGCCAAACTCCTTATGGATTTCTCCTTCAGTCGGACTCCTACAGGAGTCGAACTTCTTTTGGATTTCTTCTTCAGTCAAGTTCCTCCAGGAGCCAAACTTCTTTCGAATTTTTTCTTCAATCGGACTCCTCCAAGAGTCAAACTCCTTCTGAATTTCTCCTTCGACTAAACTTCTTCAGAAGTCGAACTTCCTCTAAACTTTTTCTTCAGTCGAATTTCTTTAGGAGCTGAACTCCTTTCAAACTTCTTCTTCAGTCAGATTTCTCTAGTGGATTACTTCCATAGTTCAACTAGCATTCCTTTCAGATGATCCCCTCTAGCCATATTTTTTTAAGAGTTCGAACTCCTCTAAAATTGATGTATGTCAAAGCTCTTCACCAACCAATACCTGCTTCCTCTGAACTTTGACTATTAAATCTCAACGAACGATCACTTCATGGCAACGGACATCACTCTCTATAATAAACTCCACGTGGCTCCGAGCGGCCCACTACCAAACAGCCACATCATAACAACGGACATCTCTCTTCGTAACAAACTCCACGTGGCTCTGAGTGGTCCACTATTGAATGGTTATGATCATCACTATCAGTCTACTATAGGCTCCGTCTATATAAAGAGATCCTTCAGATACGTTTTCTCTAGGCTCTCTTCTTCTTCTTAAAATTTTGCTAAATTCTTGCCTGAGCACTCCATTTTTGTTGGCTAGGAGGAGCTGACTTGATCGTCGGAGGATCCTGTCGGAGCCACCACCATCGATTTTGAATGAAACTTTATTTTGTAAGTCACCAATGATGACCTCTTCTTCCTCAACTCCAGCTCGATTCGACGTCAACCAAATTCTGCACCAACAGATAATAAATTTCTCAAATTTATAAGAGTCCATTGTTGTATTGATAACAAATTTCTAAAAATCCATCAAAGTTCTCTTTTATTTTTATTTTAATATTCTAATTAAAAAATTAAATCATGATTTGAGAGGAGTCTATGGACCTCTTTCCCTCTCTATCCTCGAAATATAACTAGTTAAGAGAGCTCAACAAAAGCATGGGTGAGCTCTAGACTGATCTGGTCCATCGGGGAGGCCAAAATATAATCCACTTGACAGACTTTTTCAAATTTTAAGGGTCTAAAATGGTGTTGCTAATAGATTTAAATAAATGATGGATTTCTCCTTTTTAACTTTTGAGTTTTCCAATTAAGAAAGACAAATCAGCATAAGAGAGGCCTATTGAAATTCTTTTTTGTTCTTGATAATGTTAATTAGAGTTTTTTTTCATTTTTGAGAGCTTTAATTAAGGAAGCTAAACATTAAATTGAGTGCAGATAGCTAGCTCGATCTAGTTTATCAAACTTTCTATTTTCTAAAAAGAAATATTTTACAAGTCAATTATTCCATTAGCACCATTAAATTGCAAAGATAGATTGAACATGTTTGGCAATAGATTTTTTAGATTTCTTCTTTATTAAATATTTAATAAAGCTAAACTGAGATGTCTCTCTATAAGATGAACAACACATGAAATTATATTTGATAAGATTGTGAGCTTTTTAATAACTAGTTTCTCTAACTAAAGATCAGCTAAAGCTACAACATTGAAAAACATATTAAAATAATGGATAATGTTAGCATATTTTTTTGTTGATTTTTTTTTATAATTCTACTAACTTGGAAAGAGGAGTGCTCTCTATCTCATATCAATTTAATATACAGAAATAAAATAGAATTTTTTAGTTTCATACTTGCATGCGTTAATTGGCTAGTGGAGTTTGATATGTAGTACTTGGTTTATTTTGGCTTCCAAAAATACTTGCCTTGTTATATCAAATATCATCATTACATAATTATTGCATCTTGTTGGATAAATAATATTGTCATGGGATTAGTTTTAGCAACTAGAGGAGGGCACTGCTTCGATTCAGCACACATTGCAATTGTTAGAGAAATTAATATGGATGGAAGGTATAGAATAAGATCTAACAAACTCCATTAATTACATCATTTTCCAAATCACATGTAAGGAATAATGCAAATTGGAGGTTGCATCAAAGCTTAATAAGATTGGATTCGGGCTAAGTTGAGTTGAATCTTTATGCAACTTAGTCTCAACTAGAAAAATTTCAAGCTTCAAGATGAGTTAGAAATTTCTTTTAAAATTTGGCTCAAACTCAAAATTGAGCTTGATTTGAAGTTCAATTATGTTGGCCGGTTATATGCTCAAGCTTTTTCTTTAAGCTCAAAAAAAAAATGAGAGAGAGGAAAAGAAAGAACATGCAAGAAGAAGAGAAAGGAGAGATAGATCAAGAGAGAGAGGGAGGGAGACTAGAAGGGAGAGAGGAAATAAAAAAAGGGAGTGGATGGGAGGGGGAGAGAGAGGGGGAGGCTAAAGAGAGAGGAGAGGGGGAGAGAGGAGAGAAGGGAGAGAGAGAGACTGGAAAGGGGAGCACAAAGAGAGGAGAGAGGAGAGAGGAGAGTGAGGAAGGAGGGGGGAGAGAGAAGAGATAGAGCAGAGAGGAGAGAGATGGATTGAGCGGGCGAGGGGAGAGAGTCTTTGAGATTGAAAGAGAGAGAGAGAGAGAGTGGAGAGGGAAGAGAGATAACATATGAGAGAAGAGAGAGGAAAGAGAGAGATCGAGAGGGAGAGGGAAGAGAGAAAGGAGAAGAGAGTCAATCTTTAGGATTAACTAAACATATGGTTGAGATCGAAATCTTTAGGATTAACTAAACATATTGAGCTTTGGACTAGAGCCAAGCCAGCTTAAAATTTATTCAAACCCTACTTTTGGAACTAAGCTTAATTCAAGTAATCTGTAACTTCCAATCCTAAATCTCACTCTTAACTCATCTTTCTCATCAACTATTAATCTATAGATTAATTATGACTACAACATATGAAAATATAAATTGGTTCCTTCTAATATTGTAGTTATTTCTTCATCAAAAATAAATATAAGTATATTGAGATCACCAAATTGAGTTGACCCGATAAACCTAGCTTATTTTAATTGATACTATGAAGGATGCAGATTCAGGAAGGTAAGTATGAAAGTTATATATTGTAGATGGCTCAAGTCTAAGAGATCTGAAAGAAAGCTCCAACTTTCACTACTAAGTAAATTTACATTAGCATAAATTGTTCAAGTTCATATACCATCCATAAGGTCAAATGGAAATACATATCTATCTTTCTTAATGCAAGTGGGAACATTACAAACTGATCCATTTGGTAAGATATGAATGGATTGGTACAGGGCTTAATCAAAAAAATTCAACAGGGCTTACCTGAAAATCCAAACCAAACACCATTTAATTAACCCAAGGAGGCTCTAAATAAGTCTATCAGCATTTCTGTTACCTATACACTACTTGTAAGAGTATTCTATGCTAACTTAAATAAAGACTTGACCATGGCTTTCATATGAATCATCTTCGGGTTCAATGTTCATACCATAGCTACTTACAGTAGTTGCAATATAATCCCTAAGCATCAACCATACAATCCTAAAACTTTGAGCAAAACCATCTTAGTGCTATGATGAAACATCTAGAATATATCATAGGCTGGACTTAATTTAATCAAACAATTCACTGTCACTATATTTTCCATAAGTTAACCATATTCACCATCAATCATCAAAAGCTATAGTTTCCCATGTCAGTGTACTAGCTTGCCCTTTCAGGTCTCAAACTTCAGTTCAAAACTGAAAATATCTTGTTCTCTAACTATTCAATTAGGCTAGATATCCACCATTGACTACTAGTTCATCATTGCCTTTAGAGATATAAAGACTATCAAAATAATCCGACTGAAACTTATACTTCAAGTCCATCACTAAACAAGGATAGAGATAACATCCGTGGCCACCATTGGCTTTGGCATTTAACACAATCTATCCCAAACCCCCCTCCTCTTTTTTTCTAGTAGCATTTATAGCCATGAGAGGAGCATCATTTGCTGGGCATTAAAAAAGAAGAATGCCTTCTAGGAACTTCAAGTTGCATTACTAGATTATGGCATTGGGAGAAACAATCATTGGTCACAATCCTGAACATTAGCATAAACAAAAATAAAACTTCCAAAGACATTACAGAAGCTTTAGGTATCTCATGTGAATCATTCATTTCCTGAGCTATCTAATCTTGGAGCATCAATTCTCGTGGTCATACATCGGGATTCTCCTTGTAAAAAATATTCTTTGAGGTCTTCAAAATAGGATGCAGGGATCTCCGAGAGAGGAAGCAATGCGATACACACTTAAACTATTTCACAAAAAGGAGTACCGGTCAGCCCAATGAATTGAACTTAAGGTTTTGAATTTTTTAGATACAAAGTAAAACTAATGGCTTGGTAAAAGACAAGAACCTACTCCATTTTGCTTGTACTTCTCTCTAATAGCCACCAAAGAGGATCCTTTCTTATTCAATTACAAATCATGTATGGCATGAATGCACTGCTTAAGCTTAGATGGCCTATAATCAGTGTAGTGTTGAAGTGTCTTGTTCTGGAAGAATGCATCAAGAAAACTTAGCACATCCAAGAAAGACAAGTAGTACATATGCCAAGAAGCGTTGTAATTAAAACCATAAACATCTGCAATAACACACTCTTACCCAAGGGTGAGATTTTGGATTAATGGTCAATCTTGCAGCAAAAACAGTCAAAGCAGCAACTAGTGATGGCAAGAACCAAATGCAGACATAGTCTAGTAAGCTCAACTCTGCAAGATAATTGCCCGAGAACTCCAACAGCAGAGATGGATACCGTAATAGAAGGTAAAAAACCACTATGAATAAATGAACCAGAAAAAAAAATGCAACCTCCAAGGCTAATATGTTGTCAAATAATCCTAATCCATAAGGGCATAAAAATACCTACTTTGCCTTCCTCTTGACCAGCCCTTGTGAATCACCTACAGAAGACAAAATAATAACCCCAATTAGCCTAAAGGAATGCTAAAGAACACGATCATTATATGAATTTATGAACCTAACAATATTGCATTCAAGCCTCTATGAAATATGGATCTATAAATAAGAAATTCTGAAGAAAATTCATCAGAAAATAAAAGGTTGAATCAAATTCCTCAAGAAAAGTCAGAAAGCCCATACCTGAGAAAAGTTTTAATGGTAGGATTTCCCATCTCCAACTTGAGATATGTTAGTATGTCACTCTCCATCTTCACCACCTAAACTCAAAGACAAGGCAAGCATACAATTTACCCACTCCCAAGATCCAGCAAAGGAGAAGTAATGGAGCAAGTGAGAAACAAAACAAATAGGATTACCTCTTGCTTTGTGTGTTATCAGTCATACAATAGAAGTCTTCCAATATAAGGATGGTTGATCTCTTCATACTTCCTGCTTCATTGAATTCCCAAAGCAATCATATAAAGTAAGAGGAAAGCCGGTCTTTAGCCAAAAAGAAGAATAAAAATCATCAGAACATACCAGGCAATGAGCAATGATGACACCCCGAGAAGTTACAGCTTTTGCCTACTGAGTGCATTGATTGAGAGAAACCTATCAATATACGAAATAGTGAGATAAAGAGTATCGAAAATAAACTTGTACTCCACCACCTTGACCAGCCAATCCACCAGAATCTCCCTTATATCTATTGTGACATCGGTCTGGATCATCTCAATATAGTTCACCAATGGCCTTCTCTTCTGCTCCACCTACATCCAATAAATCAATACAAACCCAGGTAAAACCATACATTCTAACCAAAAAGATCCTAACTTTTGAGAATCCTCGGCTATAAAACAAAACTCCATGGATCGAAGGTATCGATATATATCCTTAACATAGTGCCCGCACATTTGTGGGTCCTCCACATTTGAATCAATGTCGATAGTAGCAGCGGTGGTGACAGAGAGATTGACCTTAGAGATTTCGACCTCTCCTCCTTCTTGGATCTAAGCTTAGGCTTGGAAGGGGCGGCATTGAATTGGGAAAAGGACGAACGATAAGGTTGGATATGGTCAGGAGCTCACTCAGTGCGACATGTTTCTTCTTGGCTAGGGGTTGGTTTTAGGGGTGAGACTGGGTCGCATAGGCAGAGGCTGTTACATAGATGAGGTGGGGGGCGATGTTCTCCTTATTTGCCATGTCTCCCCTTCCTTCCTCGTAATCCTCCACTAGGGCAAGCACAAAAAGAGAGAAAGATGCCGAAGTGGTTCTAATTGCACTTGGTGCATGCAATAATTTCTCAAAAAAGAGGGGGATAAGTGGGTTGCACGCTGTCAGTGAGGTTTGTATTTTTTATTTTTAGACGTGGCACGAAAAGAGCTTCAGATATGCAGGGAGGGTTAATTTTGGCTTAATTATGCATTGGATTTGATAATTGATAATGTGAGAATAATTTTCAAATAAATTATCATATGAACAAAGTCAGTTTTTAATCATATTTAAAATCTATCAGTGTAGACTTAGAGGCAACATTAGCCCCATAAGAAGATTTCATGCATAACTATGGAGAAAGAAATAAAAGGATCAATGCCTTAAATTAGATAATTCAAATTAGAAATTGGCATCATGAATTTTGATCAAAAAATAATCTACTTATAAACAATAATTCACCACTTTCAATATGGCATATAAAAGGAAGTGCGTCAAGGGACATGTGAACTACTATAGCTTCTATAAATCATGATTTATTTATCTTAATTATTAGATCAGTTTTTAAATCTTTTTCAAGGAAAGTTGTCTTTCCATTGAGTGTGTTGCCATTGGAAGACTAGTTGGCCAACATGCCAAGCTGATGAGATCACTAGAGTGCTTGGCTTGTTTGCTATCAATATCGGAAAGATCAGCTAGGGGTCAATGCACACCATCATGGTGATAATCTGATGCCTGCCGCACTTGAATGATGATGACTATGATGTTGTGCATCTCCAAGTTTGCATTGGATAGTAGAGGTTTTGTTTAGATTGTTACTCTATCCTAGATCCAACCTAAAACAATAAAGACAATGAAGTCAATCTACAGAAGCACATCTAATAAGGAATTTTTCGATGCCTAAGTTAGAGACAACTATCAGAGAATTAGAGAGGATTTGAAAGTGGCTAAGAAGCAACTTACAAATGCCGAAGCTCGTCACCGAGTGGTTTGGGTGCATGCATTGATCGATATGGTAGCAACCCATGTATCTTGGCTGTGAATCACGCTAACACTTCTCGATCATGTGGATTGCCCACATATCACATTTGTTTGGAAATAATTCGGGATCATGGTTGAGCTCCTACCAACTAGGGGGAGAGTTTGAAATATGAACTTCACGCCTTCTAGACTAGCCAAACGACGAGCTTTGAATGGTTAGCTTGGGGCTATGTAGGGAGCTCTTATTTTTCTATTTGTCACGTTGGTTAAGATCGATTCTGAGGTTTATCAGGATAGTTATAAAATTAATAGTATTTCATATAAGGATAAACTATTTTCTTTGATTGCTCTAAAAAAATGTCCAATTTTATTAATATGACTATCCTCATTAACTATTGCTTGTCATTAAGTGAAGTATTATCTTAATTTCATTAAGTATCAAAATATAATTGACCAAAGTTTTTCAAAATCAAATAATATTTACATATCTCCTGTAGAATCTCAAATGATTTGTCATCTTAATTACTTGTGTTAGAAATTAAGATTGTTTAGTTCCAAGGATGAACCTTAAGTTTGTGCATTGAGAGAAAGTTGAAAAAATTATTATTGCCATAATTGTTATTGTCAAGAGTCTCTCATCTATGACTGGGCTCAGTCTTCTATTGAGATGGAGGTCGGTCACCTACCAATATAGAGTTGGCTCTCACTAGAGTAGAGACATTCTTTCTACAAGGATACCTACAAAAAAGTCCACTCATCGAAGATTTTCTGATGAGGATGCTTTCATGCTTAAGTTAGTTGGAGCTTTCAACAAGCAGTAGAGTGGAGAGTGAGAGAATGACAGAGGTCTAGGCTTTGTTTTATGAAAAAAGTTACTTACTTGAAGGTCCCCTTTACCCTCCTTTATATAGAGAGGGAGTACCTACCTATTATCATCAAGCTTGATAACAATTCCAAAAAATCTGCACCCATTTAAGATAATGGGACGTCTGTTATGTGCATCAGCCATCGACGGGGTAATGCATTTATCCATGAGGATTTAGTGCGGTGGTTAAGCCCTCGTGTATGTCATTAGGGGGAATGTCCTCGAGATTTATGAATAGGCAATTGGCTTTGGGTGTTCACCATGCAGATTAGTCACCATTGCTTTTTGAGAAGGGTCAATTGTGTAATGTTAATCGAGTTAGCTCTTTGATATGGCATTGTGCCATGCCTAGATGGACCCAGGTCTTCATACGGAGGAAGTGAGGGGTTGTTGACAATGTCACCCTCTACGACCTATTCTTAAGGATTTGGACCTTATCATCAAAAGGACAAGGAGGGTTTGGTTGGTCCATAGATGAAGAGGGGCTTCAGCTATGGCCAAAGTCAATCGATCCTTCATCAGTCAGTTCTATGGTTAGCTAGTATCCGATCTAGAGGTCGGTAGTCATTCGAAGTCGTATTTCTGCTTGAATCCCCATCAAGTAATTGAGTTGTTCTAATCAGGAAAATGACTTATTCCCCTAATAGTTGTGTACTAAAGTTTCTAAACAATAGCTTCATGGTAGCATTTCGAATCTTGAAGTGCTTTCCCAATCATTCAGCTAGATGGTTATACCTACCGATATTTTTTTTTTCCGTTATCCATAAGGATCAAGCTTGCAATCTTCCATGTTCCACTCTCTCTCTCTCTCACTCTCTCTCTCTCTCTCACACACATATACACACTTCCTCCTCATAATGCTCTCTCTCCAACGAATTCTCTAAATTCTCCTAAATAGGCTCCAAGTTAATTACATATCTTTACCAAAGAAGAGAGAAAAAAAGAAAAAAATCTCCACTTCCAAAATTACAGAAGTTATTTGCATAGTTGTTAAGCACTTTAATTATAGAAATAGAATGTCTTATGTTGAGGAGAAATGCTTTAAATCCATCTTTTACTTTGCATTTTTTTTAAAAAAATTATTAGATATGTATATCCTAGAAGTCAGAATTGGCTAACACTTGTAATACACTTCTAGGGATAAAATTATAATTTTAATTATAAATAATAAAATAGATTATTTTCTATCATAAATGTATATTTAGTGTCTGTGATACATTTTTTGAGTTAATGGTAATGATAATTCTTATTTTTAAGAGTTAAAAATTTAAGATAAGAATTTTCATTATTAACTCATAAAATGCTCATGACCGTAGGATCATCATAAGGATGGTGATTGATCCAGAAGATTGGTGTACAATCATTTCTTCATAGTAGATGAGTCTTGAGTCTACGGTGTAGAGACATCAGAGCGAGAGTATAGGTACTCATTAGAGAATGAGGACATTGAGCGTGACCACCTCGAACAGTCATAAGAAAGTCTATCTTCTCGTCGATGACTGATTCGAAGCTGCAGTAGTGTGTCTGATTCTTTGACCTGAGGTGCATTGATAGTTCATCTTGAGGATGTTATAGTTTGACTATACCATGACTCGGTCTCCTAGCCATTCAAAATTTTGAGATGTATGTTGGCTATAGCATGTTCATTGTAGGAATTAGATTGCACCAAGAGAAAATCTATCTATCTTGGTGGATGAGGAGCAGCCCTATGATGATCATAAGAATCAAGTCCATAAGCCCAGGGCCATGGCAGAGTGAAATAATAGAAAAAGTTTTTATTAAGATTTTCACATCGGACTTGAATCGAATGATTAAATCATATGATAGAAATTAGAGTTTGACGAGTTCACCTTAACCCTAATCTGATGAGGCTCAAGATGGAAGAACTTAATCACACAAGTAGCTGCATCGAGAGGTTCGTTTTCAATTTTGATGGATTGCCATCATATACTGCTAGGTGTCACTGATAGATTTTAAGAGCAATTAGAATGATTTAGATGATCGATCATTCTAGTTGTCTGAATCAGAAGAATTCTGATCCATCGAAAGAAGTTTTGATGATGTCGATGATAGAGATCGTAACATATCCCATCACCATGCAGAACTGAACCTAACTGGATCACATAAATAAAGGTTTGGATCTAGATATCATCAATTGGTCTAATCCAGTTTAATTGATTTGAATTAAATTTAATTAGGTTCAAAAAAATCATGCTGGCACATGATTGAGCCTAACGTTCTCCTTCTATTATCATTAAAAGTTATCTCGACTGAGCCAAATGAGTTTATGCTCACTCAGGTACCTTTACTTGGTTTGACTGAAGCTTGTCCAGATTAGAAAAGAATTATCTTAATTTATGAGATAAATTTGAGACTACACCTGCCAATTTTCGTCACCTGCTAATTCTTATCTTTGACTTTGGTCAAACGTTGATCTTTGATACTTAGATATCTGTCCATATATCATGCACTTATTGGAGAGCAGATAGGGGCTTGTCCCCTTGCTAGATTTTGGAAAGGAGGAGGTGCATGCCTAGGGAAGGCGTGCGCTCATGGATAGAGACGCTTGGAGTCCCATACGGATGGGACTCCAGGTTGCTTCTTGGTTTCTACTTAGGTGGCCCATAACTATAGACTTTGACCAGTCTTAGGTGCCATCTAAGGATGAATTAGAGGGGCTCTTATCTGATTAGATCAGATGATGTCATCCCACTAATCAGATTTAGATTTGATTGGACGAAGCAACGTGATTGATCGGGATGATGTGGCACTGCATGGCGCAGCAGAGTTTATATAAACCATGTCTGCACCCAACTTTTAGAGACTTCTCTTTTAGCCATGCCCCAAGACTGCCCCTCTACCTCCTCCATGCCATCCTCTGGTCCTCTCTCTCCTCTCCATGCCCAAGGCAAGTTGGGCTCCAGTTTGGTGCGATCCAGATAAGAAAAAGCTGACGAGAAAGGAAGAAGGCAGCACTGCTGCAAAGACGACGGCAAATCTTCGAAAAGAGTTTTGAAAATCCTCCAAATTAGATCCAAATCTAATTTTTGGAGAGATGATAAAGTAGAAAAAAATCTCTAGATCCAATCTAAGTGGATATCGATAGAGGTCAGGAGCTTGCATGGCTAGATCCAAAATCTTAGGCAATCAGCAGGATCATCAAAAGATAATCTGATTACCCAACATCAAGATATAAATTAAATTAGATTTAATTTATTTTTATTTTTATTTATTAAATTAATAAAATTAGATCTAAAATATCTTAAATTTGATTTGGATATATGAGAAAAATTTTTGAAATATCTCTCTTGATCCGATCAAATGTGAACGAATCTGATCCGAAAAATCAAGATTTCTCCTTCAACTGGTATCAGAGCCAGGTTCTCTAAATTATTTAGATCTTATTTTTATTTATTTTTGATCTAAAAATTTAATAATTTTAGATATCACATGAGATGTGATTAGATCTAAATTAAAAAAATTAAAATTAAATAATATAGATCTAAGTTCTATAATATGTATGACCAGTTGTAAAATAGAATAGTTCTATATATAGTCTTACATGATCATGATTTATTTTAATTAAATTATAATTTTAGATTTTTTATTTTTTATTTTTTGATGATTATAAATATTATAATAAAATCTAAAAAATAAAAAATAAAATTATTTAATTTTTAGATCATATGAGATATGATGAATGCATGTTTAGACTAGTTGTAAAATCTAGATTAAAATTTATTTTAATATGATCAATTTAAATCTAATTTTTTAGATAATTATGAGATAATTTAGATTTAAAAAATATGCATGATATGATACATGAGATGTATGCAAAATATGTATTAAGTTAGATCAATTTTTATATATGAGATATATGATGTAGATCTAACTAATTTTGTAGATTTATATTTCTGATTAAGGCATTTCCCTTGGCCTTCCAGTCATAAGAATAAAGTAGGATTTAAATACCTTCTCTTTTCATTCGATGGGGTATTCTTATGATGTGTAGGGATGCTGTGCGTTCGTCTTTAATCAAAAATTAAGAATTTATTTTCTGCAAAATCCTAGATCCTAAAATCTTAGGATTTTATTTACATATTTTTTTTATGAACCCTAACTTAATTAAGAATTAAGATTATGAAATATATGTTAGATCTAAAATTGAGAATTTTAGATCTAAGATATATTCATAAAATTGGGTTCAGACTTGGGTAGCTCAATTAGGTCTAAGCGGTTGATCAAACCGAATCAAGAGTTGATTAGATGGGATCAACGGTGCTTAAATTGATAAGCCTAATAGAATTAAGTCTGGATCAAGATCGAGTCACGTGAGTGATCGATCAAGCTAAGACTTAATTAGGCTTAGTGGTTAGAGTTTGGATTGTAGGCTAAGTCGATTGATTCTAGCTCAATAATTTGGTGTCTAAGATAAGTTTGGCAGATACGATCGACTAATTTTTAATTGAAAGCTACTCGACTCGAATGCGTTCTTATCGAGTTAATGGCATATCCCTTCCACTGGTCTCACTTACCTGACCATATTTATCGGCTCAGTCCTGATCTGAGATGGCTAATAATCTGAGCTAATCCATGCCACTAGGTTAGTCATAATGGTTATGACTATGTCAAGTCAAGTTTAAAGAGACCTAAATCAAATCTTCTTAAGAAAATATTAAGTCTAAGGTCTTCCACCATTGTAGATGTGCGGATTCTTTCCGGAGTTGATTATTTTTGGCTGATCATAGTAGTTCAGTTGTATCGAAAAGATGCAACCATGTCTATTAGGTATTGGATGCTACGAGCTAGAGGATGGATTGGGCTCAATATTTTGAATATGGTGAGAGATCCAATTAGAAATCCAATCTGTGCAAATGGTGGATTTGACTTAACTAAGAAGTGGATCAATATTTCGGACATGGTGAGATTCATGAATTAGAGATCAAGCCTGGATGCACCATGATTAGAGAATCATTGGATAAGAGTTGTTCACTCATTGGCTCATCCATCATCAATAACTGTTAAGTGAGATGATGAGTCAGTTGGTGGGACTGCACCACCTACTAGAAATCATTAATTATGAAAATTTTTGCATCTCTACAGAGAAAGTGTAGGAATCTGAGAAAATAGTGGATGCTAATTTGTTTAAAAATCAAAACTCCTAAATAAATTATTCAAGTCTTAATTATAAAATCTAACTAGAAACTTTGACTCTCTACAGAAAAAAAAAATATTTGTATCCAATCCACTAGCCCATATCCTGGACATCCATAAACTGACCAGACCCAATTGCAAGGATTGGCTCCGAAACTTCAAAATTATTTTGGATTTTGAGAAGTTAACTCATGTATTGAATCAAGATCCTTCCACCTTACCAGCTCGTCCATCTGTTGAATAGAGAGCGTCTCTTGAAAAATGGATGGACAAAGATAATAAGGTCAGATACTACATATTGGGCTCGATGTCTGATGAGCTTCAGCACCAGCATAAAGATATCAAGATTGCCCACCAAATGTTGGCTCACCTATAAAAAATGTTTGGTGAACAGAGTCACGCAACCAAGTATCAAGTCACTAAATGACTATTTAAGGCTAAAATGCACGATGGACAGTCAGTCCAAGATCATTGTCTGATGATGATCAAGAATTTAGAAGAGTTTGAGAAGCTCGAAGTGAGGTTGGACTTGGATCTGCAAAATGATATAATTCTACAATCCTTGACTGATGCATATGGGCAGTTCATCATGAACTATCATATGCATAAACTTTAAAATTTCTTGGCCAAACTTATGAATATGTTGGTTACTACTGAGCTTTCTATGAAAGATTCTAAAGGCTCAGTGCTTGCTATGGAATGGACTTCTTCCAAGAGAAAGTCTTTTAGAAAGAAGAAGAAGTCTGTGAAAAAGTAGAAGATGGAAGGCGGAAAAAAGAAAAAGACAGAGCTGAAAAAGAAGGCCGCTGATAAAGAAAAATATTTTCATTGCAATAATGACGGCCACTGAAAGCGGAACTGGCCTACTTATCTGACCACCCTGAAGAATAAGAAGGAGGTAGGTCCTTTTGGAGGTATGCTCATTATTTAATCTCACCTTATGATTTTTTATGCATCTAATTGGATGCTTGACTCTAGTTCTAGTGCTCATTTATGCACTTTCATGCAGGATCTCGAGGATAGCAGAAGGTTGAGGGATGGTGAGATAATCCTACGTATCGAAAATGGAGCAAGAGTTGGTGCCATGGCTGTGGGAACATACCCTCTTCGACTACCATCTAGTTTAGATTTAGTATTAAAAGACTGTTATTATATGCCTGCAATAAGTAGAAATTTAATTTCTATTTCTTGCCTAGCATTAGAAGGCTATGTAATTAGTTTTCTTAAGGATCATTGTAACATTCTTTATAAAAGAAATAAAATTACAAGTGATTTCCTTATTAATGGTCTTTACTAGTTACATATTGATGTATCTATTTTTAATATCGAGTAAAATATGAATACCATGAAACGATCTAGAGATAGTCCAAACAATAGATATCTATGGCACCTAAGACTAGGTCATATAGCAGAAGATTGGGTTAACAAATTAAAAAAAATTGGGCTATTGAGTCCGTTGACTTTTGAGTCATATCCAATTTGTGAATCTTGTCTTCATGACAAAATGACTAAGCTTCCTTTTGTAGGACATGGGGAAGGGCCATGCATCTTCTTATCTTAGTACATACTGATGTGTGTAGCCCATTTGATGTGTCGATTAGAAGCAACTTTGTCTACTTCATAACCTTTATCGATGATTTATCTAGGTATGGGTATATCTATCTTGTGAGACACAAGTCTGAAGCTTTAAAAAAATTCAAGAAATTCAGACATGAAGTAGAAAAGCAAACTGAAAAATTCATCAACGTTCTTCGATCAGATCGAGGAGGTGAATACCTTAATCGAGAATTCCTGAACTATCTCAAGAAAAATGATATAGTCTCTTAATGGACTTCACCTGGAACACCTCAACTCAATGAGATTTCAGAATGGAGGAATCAGACTCTATTAGATATGGTCTGATCCATGATGAGCTTCACAGACCTTCCTGATTTTTTTTGGGAATACTGTTTGTTAACTGTAATATACTTACTGAATAGGATTTTTTCTAAAATTATTCCTACCACACCGTATGAGATATGGCATGATAAAAAATCAAGTCAGAGTCATCTCAGAATTTAAAGTTATCCGGCTCATGTCAAAAAACAACAAGCAGACAAGTTAGACTTTAGGTTCTTTAGAGCTCGATTTATAGGTATCCTAAAGAGTTATTAGGATATTATTTCTACATTCTAGAAGATCATAATGTGATTGTGAGTCGACATGCCATCTTTCTTGAAAAATAATTTATTCAAGATAGCGACATTAGAAAGCAGATCAAGCTCGATAAGAAAGTCTCACAAGAGCAACGAGCTAAGGACCAAATGGAACCAAATCAGGTTAAGCCAATCCAATCACTACCCCTCCACCTCGTAGATCGGAAAGAGTTTTCCATCTCCCTGAGAGGTACTTAGGTACTATTTTAGAGAAAATAAAGAAAATGTTCTCCATAGGTAATGGGGTTCATGGTGATGATCCCAAAACCTATAACAAGGCGATATCGAATATCGACTCTGAGAAATGATTAGAGGTAATGAAGTCAGAACTGACTCGATACACTCAAATCAAGTCTAAATCTTGGTAGATCCACCAGAAGGTATAGTACCTATTGGATGTAAATGGATCTACAAGAGAAAGATTGATGTAGATGAAAATGTGGAGACATTCAAAGCTAGATTAGTAGCAAAAGATTATAGTCAATGCGAAGGCATTGACTATTAGGATAACTTTTCGTTAGTAGCTATGCTAAAATTCATTCGCACATTGCTTGCTGTTGTAGCCTATTTTGATTATGAAATATGACAAATGGATATGAAAATGACATTCTTAAATGGATATCTTGAGGAAGATATCTATATGGAACAGTCGCTAGGTTTCACATCCAGTGATGATGATCATAAGATATGCAAGCTGTAAAGCTCCATATATGGACTTTAGCAAGCATCTCAGAGCTGAAATACTCATTTTAATGATGTGATCAAATTATTTGATTTCATCAAAAATGAGGAGGAGCCATGTGTCTTCAAAAAGGTCAGTGGAGAGCGCTGTTGTCTTCCTCGTATTGTACGTGGATGACATCCTCCTTATTGGAAATGATATTCCCATGTTGACCATAGTTAAAATATGGTTATCTAAAGAATTCTCCATGAAAGACCTAGGAGAAGCATCCTTTATTCTGAAAATTAAGATCTATAGAGATAGACCGAATAGGATGCTAGGACTTTCACAGAAGATGTACATAGAAGAAGTGCTAAAGAGGTTTAGCATGAAAAACTCTAAGAGGGGTTTGGTATCCTTTCAGACATGGCATTCATCTTTCCAAGAAGATGTGCCCTAGCACACCTGAGGAAATAGAATGCATGAGCAAGATCCCTTATGCTTCAGTAATAGGGAGCCTCATGTATGCCATGTTATGTACACGACCTGATATAGCCCATGCTGTGAGTGTCACGAGCAGATATCAGTCAAATCCAGGTGAAGAACACTGAACTTTTGTGAAATGTATCCTTAAGTACTTAAAAAGAATTAAGGATATGTTGTTGGTCTTTGGTAATGGAGAACTCCAAGTCTAGGGGTATACAGACTTGAATTTTATGTCCGATGTAGATGATCGAAAGTTGACATCTGAAAGTCTATTTGTGTGCAATGGTGGAGCTATCAGTTAAAAAAGTTTCAAGCAGACAGTGACAGCAGATTCCACTATGGAAGCAGAATACATCATTGCATCAGAAGCTGCGACAAAGGCATTCTGGTATAAGAAATTTACCATAAAAATTGGAGTGATGCCATCAAATGTCATTCCTCTGTACTGCGATAATAATGGCGCCATAATCCTTGCTAAGAAATCAAGATCTCACCAAAAATCTAAGCACATCGAGTGGCGATACCACCTAATCCACGATTACCTCAAAAAGGGATACGTCAAGGTCAAGCGAGTCGACTCTGCAGATAATGCGATGGATCTGCTTACAAAGTCGTTGGATCAGTAGAAGATCAAAGCCCATTTTGAGAAGATGGGACTTAGATTTATAGTCAATTGACTTTAGGTCAAATGAGAGTTTGTTAGATATGTGTGCTTAGAAGCTAGAATTGACTGACACTTGTAATACACTTCTAGGAACAAAATTATAATTTTAACTATAAATAATAAAATAGATTATTTTCTATCATAATTGTGTATTAAGTGTCTTTGATACATCTCTTGAGTTAATGGTAATGATAATTCTTATTTTCAAGAGTTGAAAATTTAAGATAAGAATTTTCATTATTAACTCATAAAATGCTCATGACCGTAGGATTATTATGAGGATAGTGATTGATCCAAAAGATTGGTGTACAATCGCTTCTTCATAGTAGATGAGTCTTGAGTCTACGGTGTGGAGACACCAGAGCGAGAGTACAGGTACTCGTTAGAGAATGAGGGCACTGAGCGTGACCACCTCGAGTAGTCATTAAGGAAAGTCTACCTTCTCGTCAATGACTGACTCGATGCTGCAGTGGTGTGTCTGGTTCTTTGATCTGAGGTGCATCGGATAGTTCACCTTGAGGGTGTTATAGTTTGACTACACCATGACTCGATCTCCTAGCCATATCGGAATCCTGAGGTGTATGTTGGCTATAGCATGTTCATTGTAGGAATTGGATTGCATCAAGATGGAATCTATCTACCTCGGTGGATGAGGAGCAGCCCTATGATGATCATGAGAATCAAGTCCATAAGCCCATGGCCATGGCAGAGTGAAATAATAGAAAGAGTTTTCTATTTAAGATTTTCACATCGGACTTGAATCGAATGATTAAATCATATGATAGAAATTAGGGTTTGACGAGTTCACCTTAACCCTAATCTGATCGGGGCTCAAGATAGAAGAACTTAATCACACAAGTAGCTGCACCAAGAGGTTCGCATTTTCAGTTTTGATGGGTTGCCACCATATACTGCTAGGTGTCACTGGTGGATTTTGGGAGCAATTAGAATGATTTAGATGATCGATCATTCTAGTTGTCTGAATCAGAAGAGTTCTGATCCATCGAAAGGAGTTTCGATGATATCGATGATAGAGATCATGACATATCCATTACCATATAGAACTGAACCTAACTAGGATCACACAAATAAGGGTTTGGATCTGGTATATCATCAATTGGACTAATCCAGTTTAATTGATTTGAATTAAATTCAATTAGGTTCAAAGAAAATCGTGCTAGCACACAATTAAGCTTAACGTTCTCCTTCTATTATCATTAAAAGTTATCTCGACTGAGCCAAATGAGTTTGTGCTCACTCAGATACTTTTACTTGGTCTGACTGGAGCTTGTCCAGGTCAGAAAAAGATTGTCTTAATTTATGAGATAAATTTAAGACTACACCTACCAATTTTCGTCACCTGCTAATTCTTGTCTTTGACTTTGGTCAAACGTTGACCTTTGACACTTAGACATCTGTCCATGTGTCATGCACTTATTGGAGAGCAGATAGGGGCTTATCCCCTTGCTAGATTTTGGAAAGGAGGGGGTGCATGCCTAGGAAGGTGTGTGCCCATGGATAGGGACGCCTGGAGTCCCATATGGATGGGACTCCAGGTTTCTTCTTGATTTCTACTTAAGTGGCCCATAACTATAGACTTTGACCAGTCTTAGGTGTCATCTAAGGATGAATTAGAGGGGCTCTCATTTGATTGAATTAGGTGATGTCATCTCATCAATCAGATTTAGATCTGATTACATGAAGCAACATGACTGATCGAGATGATGTGGCACTGCATGGCACAGCAGGATCTATATAAATCCTATCTGCGTCCAACTTTTGGAGACTTCTTTTTTAGCCATGCCCTAAGGCGCCCCTTTTCCTCCTCCATGCTATTATCTGATTCTCTCTCTCCTCTCTATGTCCAAGGCAAGTTGGGCTCTAGTTTGGTGCGATCCAGGCAAGAAAAAGCTGACGAGAAAGAAAGAAGGCAGCACTGCTGCAAAAATGACAGCAGATTTTCAAAAGAAGTTTTGAAGATCCTTCAAATTAGATCTAGATCTGATTTTTGGAGAGATGATAAAGAAGAAGAAGATCTCTAGATCCAGCTCGAGTGGATACCGCTAGAGGCTAGGTGCTTGCATGGCTAGATCCAGAATCTCAGGCAATCAACAGGATCATAAAAGGATAATCTGATTACCCAACATCAAGATATAAATTAAATTAGATTTAATTTATTTTTATTTTTATTTATTAGATTAATAAAATTAGATCTAAAATATCTCAGATCTGATCTGGATATATGAGAGAAATTTTTGAAATATCTCTCTTGATCCGATTAAATCTGAACGAACCTGATCTAGAAAATCAGAATTTTTCCTTCAATAATATCAACCACATCATGTATCTAGGGCTTCTTCTTCTTCTTGTGATTATCTTTTAATAATTAGTCAAGTGACCAAGGACCACCCCTCTATCCATGGTGATACATACATAGAATATACACACACATACATATATTACCATATTACACCATAAGAAATACCATAGAGCGGATTAATAAAAAGAACCATAAACCATCTAATCTATAAAGATGCTTCTAACAAAAAAAAATAAAAATTACAGGAATATCTCCTCAGTCTTAGCCCAATTTCACTTATACTCTATATACTTTAAAACACATCAAATAGATCATTCGATTTAACCAAATGTATTAATATGGCTTTACCATCTATCTTCATTAATGGAATGATGTCGCATGACCCTGATATAATACCTATTTTTATGAAACAACAATAGTATCCTTATATTCAGTTGCTAGTATAGTCATAGCACCAAAAATATCAAAGCATGTGCCTCACATGACCCAAGAATTTAGATGCCGATTACTCAAAATCAAAAGGGAAGGAAAACAAAACCTAAATCCAATCATGTGGAGAAAAGAAATCCTTAATCAAGCTGCTGGTGGAGAAGAAGAAATTTCCAATCAAGCCACGGATGGAGAAGAAAAATTCTGGAGAAGAAAGGAAGGGTTGTAGAAGGAGAAGGAGACCACAAAGGGTTCTCAATCAAGTTCTTCTATTTACTCCTCCTTCCGAATGGTTGATTTTAGCCATTATGGAACCAGATTGCCATTAAGGACCTCATGGACTACTGAAAATCCTAGCCGACATTTCTTTGGATGTAGGATGTATGAGGTACATTGTTGTTTTCCTCATTTTCTATTTCTTATCCAATTTTTGGCTTTAATCTTCTATCTCAAATTATTTTTCAGGTAAGTGGGTGCTATGGTTACTTTGATTAGCATGATCCACCTTCAAATATAAAGGATAAGGATGTTATTAATAAGCTATTACAATAGAACACGAAGCTTGAGGACTAAATTTCAAGCTACAAAAGAAGGGCTAAATAGGCTGTTTACTGTATGCTAGTATGTTGGATTGCTATAGTTTTAGATCTGATTTTTAAATATACTAAGTATGCTCGGTTGAATATTTGAGGTTTGTCCCAAAAGTGGATGTTTTATTTTGAGGATATTCTGAGGTTAACTTGTAACCTCTAATGATTTATGTAATGAGAAATATGTTCTCTAATTTGCCAGCATATAAGCTTGTTGAAATTATTACATTGTTCATGCTACAAGTGCATTTTGGTCTCAAGTAGGCATAGTAAAAGGATGAACATATAATCCATTTTCTTAAATGCAATTCATATGGTTGAGGAATCATTTCCTGAAGTTAGAACTAGTGGCATAGTAAAAAAGAACCAACATGAAATTCATTTCATGAAGTTAAAATACCATAAAGTAATGAATTGAACTAATTTACAAAGTTTCAATGACACCCCTATTCTTTTCTGAATGTTGCAATCTCACCCCCTCTAAATTATAAAGTTTCGAAGACCTCCTCTAAACTTTTTCTGTGTTCCACTTACACCCCCTATACTATTAACTAGATGGAAAAACATACCTTCGTATTTAAAAATAAGATGAATAAAGGTACATTAGTAGATATAGTTTGAGAGTTACCTATAATCTATAATGATCCTGTACATCATCCAGTCATATTTGCTATTCCAATTTCATAACCAACTTAAGTTATCATAATCGGAGATCAAAATGAAATTTGAAAAATTTTCAATAGAATCAAAATATCATGTATTATGATTGATGATGGTAAACCATCCTCTATCACAATCTATGATAATTTAATACAATATATCATAATATATCAGAATATATCATATTATTTTGTAATGCATCACACTATATCACAAGATATTACAAAGTAATACAATATACCTTAAGGTTTTACAAGAACAAGGTAACACAAACATAAAGTAACATAATGTATTGTTGGAGAAGCGTGAAATTTTCATGTATGATTTTTAATTTTTTTTTGAAAAATAACACAGTGAAAGACTTTAGATTAAACTTTTTAATCTAAACTTGCATTAGATCTAATCTATAAAATTCTTTATCAGGATCTATGATATGATATCATGTATACAAAATCAAAAATAGAAAACATATGAGATCAAATCTCATATTTGAGTAGATGATTGTAGCCTCCTGTAGATTTTGTTTGTTGCTTCAGTTGCGCACATGAATAATCTCTAAGGATATCCATGCGAAGCTCGATTAATCAGCTCCTGGAGTACTAGCTCCTTGCGAATGCTTTCTTAATAGTTGAACAAGGAAGAAGGAGAAGAGGATTTGATATAAGAGAACAGCCTTCTCTTGTTTCTCTCACAAAACCCTAATCTCTCACCTAATAGAGGAACAACTTCCTCTAGAGCTCACACGCCAAGGAACCCCACCCCTATAGCTCACGTCCAGAGAAATCTCCCAGATTTCTCATGCCTCAAAGGCTCTCTAAAGGTTTATAGCTCTTTGTCTCACAAAGGGCTGAAAATATAGAGTGCCAAAACTTAGAGTTGGAGATTGGAATGAAGTCCAATTCAAAATCTTTTTGAATTGAATCTTTTCCAAACCCTAACCCTATCAAGAGAGTGGGCAGCAAGGGGCTGGGCATCCTGATCTCACATGTACAAATCCTTTATGCATGGAGAATAAGGGGTGGCAGCTTAGGACATGGCGCAAGGGAGGTGCAGTCCAACCTTTGGACTATTGGTTTTTATTAAATTTGATTCTTAATCAAATCCTATTTGATCAAACCCAAACATGAGTTGACCTAATCCAATTAGGCTTTTAATTTTTTGACCAAATCAAGAATTAATTGAGTTCAAAATTTGATCAAATCAAAATCTTATCTTTCTTAGCAATTAGGTCATCCAATAACCTAATCGGATTAGATCTAATTAAATCTAATTCAATTAGTCTTAACCTAATCCTCATAACTCAATCAAAATTAAGTCAATTAATAATTTAATTATTAATTAATCTTTCTTTAATTAATTCTATTAGATTAATTATCAATTATATTGATAATTGAACCCTTTAATGATTCATAATCATTGATTAGCCATCTGATTGGATCAAGATTTTTGTTTGTATGATCCCATAGATTTGAACACTAAGTCGGTAGCATAAAAATAAGTTTCTTATACCAATCAAAGTAAACATCTAACCATGGTATTCGACGATCGAATAGAGTTGAATGTAGCGAAGCAATATTCATAATCTACTGAAATATAATTACCATATAATTCATCCCCTTAACCAATAATGCTCAAGAAATCATCAGAGTTAAATGTCAACTCTTGATCAGTAATCTTTATAGTATCTCAACCTACTTAATCCCATGACTCTCACAAGGACTATTCTAGTCAAGATTTTGCTAAATTAAAATATATTGAGATATTCTCTCCAATTTTACTTAGAGTGGTCAATTTTCATCTTGACTCATGCATCAACTTAACAAGTACTTGACTGTACCTAGAAACCTTCTATCACTGAATTAGAAATTTAGGTAGTTCAGTACCAAAGTATAATAAGTTGCTTGCAAGTCACCGTGGTGATCTCAGATCGACGGGATACTTATACTCATATTTTCTCATATAACACTTTTGATAGCAGAGTACTCTAAAATGATTATATTCACTACAGATTATATCCTACCTATGTGTTATATCAGTGTTAACATACTTCTTAGTTAAGAGGACAACCAACCCATACAGCACACCATGACCTATGCTCGATACAATTATTATCCTTATTAATAATGTATCATTTGATCGCGAACAAATTTAAAAACCATATGATAAATCCTTTTTTATCGCTTGAGATGTAATTTTAAGGACTTTCATTATAATAATGGAGTTCGAATAAGAAGATATACAACCTTATGATGAAATATGCCAAATAACTTTAATTTTTGAATGATTCATATTTAAAAAAATACTTAAAGGGACCTTATTAGTCTAAAACCCATCTATCATGCACCTATACAATAAAAAGAGGACCATAACACGCACATATACAGTGACCACAATCTCTTATCAATGGATTATAGAATAATTAGAATAAAGACTATACATAAGAGGAACTAGAATAAAATATATATCAATGAATATTGCATGCAAATAACAAAGATTAAAATATGATACCATAATTGAAACTTAACAATTTTACACCATTATACAAGGAAAAACCGAAAAAATATCTCTAAAACTAGGCAAATTTACCAAATTAATGCTTATTTAAAAATAATTACTAAAATAATGTTGATTTAAAAGTATTTATGAAAGTGATGCTCAAATAAAATCGTCCTTTCAAAGGGCAACTTCATTTGCTGAGTCACCACTCTCATCCACTGAGTCAACAGGGTTGAGTCATGAAAAGAATAGCTCTTTGATAGGACAACTATATAAGTCATCCTTCCGTAGGGAGCCTCTATGCGTCGCTCTATCAAAGAGCGACTTAAGTCGACCTTAGCTTTAAAAAAAAATCTTGAGATCATCCCCACTCCCCTTTTGTCCGGCACTAGGTCTCCCTCTCCGATGCTCCCCTTCTCTCTCCGACGCTCCCTCTCTGGCACGTGGCACCCCCTCCCCCTCCCTCTCCGATGGTTAGGTCTTCCTCCTCCTCCTTATTCGGTGCGACACCGTCTATCCCTCTCTCTATGGTGTATGGCACCACCTCCCCCCTCCCTCTCTGATGTGTGACATTGCTGGCCCCTTCCTCTTTGATGCAGGGCACCCCCTCCCCCCTCCCTCTCCAATGCGTGACACCACCGGCCCCTCCCTCTCTGGTGCGAGACCCTACCATTTTCCTCCCGACATGAGACCACCCGTTCCCCTTCCTCTCCCTACTCGAGAACCCCCCTCCCTCTCCCTTTCAGTCGGCCCTGCCGCCCCTTCTTGTGCATCCCCTTTTCCCTTTCAGTCTACCCTGCTGTCCCTCCCTGCTTACCCCCCGACCTCTCTCCGTCCCTCTCCATGTACGGTCCCGGCACAAGAACCCCCCTCTCCTCCTCCTCCCCGGCGTACCACCACCTCTACCTCCTCCTTTCTGTGATCCCTGGCATCCCTCCCCACTCCCTCCTCCCTCCTCTCGATTGTTCCGATGCCCCTCCCTCCTCTCAACAGTTTCCAGCACGCCGTCCCATCCTCTTGGTGGTTATATTGACTGGTATATGATTTCTTTTTTTAATTATTTTATATTCTATTATATTTTATTTTTAAAAATTTTGCATTGCATAGAATCGTAGACCCATCTTTTGATTAATATACATATTCTACCGCATCTGTATATTTATATATTTTTTATACGAATTGGAAGAAATATGTATATTAATCAATTGATCATCTAGTTTGGATATTTTGAAAATTATAATTAATTCTATGGATAATTACAGTAATCAAACAATATGTAGAGGATTCGAAAAAAATTTTGAAGATGTGTGAAGAGAACTAAAGAAAAATGCTGCCAAAATTTCTTTCGATCCCTATTGCATATCGTTTGATTACTATGATTATCCATTAGATTAATGCAATTTTTGAATGGGATAAGATCTAACTTTACCTATTAGTTTTTGATAGGATGCATTTATCACATAAGTCATATTAAATGTTAAGTACTTTCTTCTAGTAAACATATGTTCATGCAGTTACTTCTCATAAAAAATTCTAACAAAATAAATCCAAATCGTGTCGCTGTTATCTTTCATTAGGATGGAAGAATTAGTTGTGACGTTAACGGTGCATATTATGATGGTAGAAGGATGATCCGAATATCCATAGTAGACCGTAATGCAACATATTAAGAACTTATGCGAGTCTGCTATGTTGTCACCGGATGGAACTCCAATCATTATGAAGTTTTTCTAGTCTATAGACTTTCGATTAGTAATACTCCATAGTATATGGATGTACCTATTGAAAATGATCAAAACACGGACCACGTCTTGGACATCCCATCATAGGATTTTTTTCGTATGGTTGAGATTTACATTGAGCCGACAGCAGCAAAAATTTTGGGTAGTGGTGAACAGTATGTGAATGTGTCTCAGGCTGTATATGCCCCACTTGCACAATCGAGGATGGGGTCCGATCCTACTCATATGTCAGCTATCGTAGAGCATGCATTTGGTGATATGCGGGCCCGTCCTAGTCATGTGTCAGCTATCATAGAGCATATGGAGCATGAATCTTACAATATTTCATCAGTTAATCGACCACATGCGTTTGGTGATATGGAAGCTGATCCTAGTCATGTGTCGGCTATTATGGAGCATGTGGAGCGTGAATCTTACAATGTTTCATCAGTTAATCGGCCATATGCAACACATGCCGGCCTTGGAAGATTGGAAACCACAATCGATGATTTTGCCATTTTATTTGAAAATGAAGCCGCTGTTAGTTATGATCTTAATCCTATGGATGATGAAGTTGGGGATGATAATGTAGAGTATGATGGTAGTGATAGTGGAGAGTCTAATGCAGAAGAGGATGCCCCACCACATGAGGCACCCCTGTTCCTAAATTTGGGCTAGTTGATGCATCCGACGATGATGAGGATGCATCCCATGATGCGGCATTTTTGGCTATTTTCATCAAATTGTAGAGCAAAACCAGCCTTAGAAATTCGATTGTAGCATGCAACACATTAAGAAAACATGGCCCAATTGCTTTCAGTATCTTTAAAGAAGTCCACTCGATGATCTGAGTAAATGATCGTGAGCACATGACACGGATGGATGCAGGTATGGAATAATGAATACCAATCTTTCTAAAAGCTTCAATAAGGTGTTGAAGGGGGCACGCTCATTACCAGTTATCGCACTTGTCCGTCTTTCTTTTGAATGCTTATCGAAGTAGTTTAATGTGTGATGTGCAATAGCAGCACAGAGGAGAGAGGATGGTAGGATGTTCACTGATAAAATTACACGTAAGTTAAATAGATGCTAGCTAAAGTCTAGGGATCATGGTGCGATTAAGTATAATAATCAACTGAGTTTGTATGAGATTGGATTGAGATGCAGATATTATAGTCCTGATGAACCTGATTATACATAAATAGTCGACTTAGGGGTGGGCACATGCACATGTTGGAAGTGGCAGTTATTATATTATCCCTGCTCCCATTTGTTTGCTATTTGTGCTAGTGAAAATCTGGATTGAAAATAATTTATTGATAATTGTTATACTATTTTCTATTATGAACAGTCATATGTACCTACTTTCTACCATCTAGAAAGTTCTCATTATTGGCCTACATGGTCTGCACCTAGACTCATACCAAATCCGTCTACAAGATGACTTGGCAAGGAGCGACTACAGTCAAGGAGGATCCGAAATGATATGGATGCAATGGAGAGGCAAAATATGGTTTGTTGTAGATTGTGCAAGCAGATAGGACACAACCGACGCATATGCCCCTAACGACGTTGATTTATCTTTTTTTTCATATGACTTATAGACTTTCTTTATATAAAGGTTATATATATTTTTTTTACTAATTTGGTTATGTAATCATATCATGTAAACATTTGAAAATGTTAGTGAAATGAATTTGTTATGTTTTTTTTCATGCCCTTCAAATTTGTTGATGATTAATAAATCTATTAAATTTATGGGATCGGTAGATACGGTATGGCTGGTTGTGATTCTGATGTACACCCGGGACTGATGGATCTTATGGTGCTGTATCTTCAGACTCGACATAGGAGTGATCGTATATATTCTGGAGAGGACCTGAGGCTCCTACGTTGCAGGCACAGAGGTTCTACAACGATACGCACCTGGTGGCTACATGATAGGATCATAACATATCTTTGTGTCGTCGGTTTTTACGGAGTTTATAGAGTTTGTGACATATGGATAGATTGGGCCCTCATCACAGCCATGGTAGAGCAATGGTGCCAGGAGACTCATACTTTCCACCTCTGCATCAGAAAGGCGACGATCATGTTGCAGGACTATACCGTTCTCCTTGGATTATGGGTGCATGAGCCTGCCATCAGCGGTACTGCGTAGAGCATCTGGTCAGACCTCTGCGAGGAGTTATTTGGGATCAGACCACCAGAGGCGATATTGTCGGGGTCTTCGTTAAGATTTCACTGGCTTCACGATACATTCCACCACCTACCGGATGATGCAGGTGATGAGACCATGCAGAGGCATGCTCGAGCATTTATTCTATCTTATCAGTGGCCATCTATTCACCGATAAGTCTGGTTCCTACATGTAGTTGTTATACCTATCCCTGCTACATGATCTCCATGCATGTGGATAGATGAGTTGGGGTAACGCTACTTTGGCCTTCTTATATTGTGAGCTCTGTAGGGCCACCATATTGGATGCGCTGAGATAGCTGGACCGTTGGTATTATTGCAGCTTTGGATATGGGAGCATTTACACGTTGGACGGCCAGATAGAGTACTCCCTAGGATAGGAGCCCACCATCCAGTGCCGGGAGATGATGTAGTAGGCCATGGTCAATTAGGTGAGGACGATGCTGATATTGAGGGCCCATTTGGCGGGATACAACACGACCCGGCTGATCCACTTGGATGCAGGTATATAACCAATAGCACTAATTTTTTATGATAAATGACTAAATGCTTTCATAGATTAATATATTGACTTTATTTTGGACAGGTGGAGGACTCGATTGATTGATGCATGGTCTCCGATGCCGCACACAGTCATATATTACAGGGATCAGCTTGACCAGTAGCATGATGATCAGATGGTGTGGGTCCCTTACACACCAGAGATATTGATCATATTGCCTGAGGTATGTCGATCAGATTAGCATGCATGGAGGACATACGCACCTCTCATTTGCTTTGATATCATAGAGATCTATTGTCCAGAGTGCATGATGCGACAGTTCGACATGCATCATGACATCTCCCCACCATGCGATACTCGAGAGAGCCTCCATAGTATAGATTGACGAGAGCGGCATCGTCATGATTGGATTCGACAGCATCAAGAGCATATTGATGCATGGGAGTGGTAGGAGGATTTGATTGTCGATGGTCCACCTATGCTCCCCACTATAAATTATCATGATCTATATCTACAGTGGTATAGGAGCATCACTAGATGATTCATTTTGCCATTGACGAGGGATGAGTCCGAGATGAGGTTTCATCCATCGGGCAGCATGATGGACGTTGTGGTAAGCATATTTTATTTTTTATTTCATTTTGTTATGTTATTATTGTTTGTCCTTCTTGAGTAACACGTTTTCTCTTTGATACTGACAGTTTGAGCGGATCACGTCACTATACTACTGAGCATGGAGCGGCTTCCATTTGGTTATCGTTGGATGCAAGAACCGAGCACTTATCGATGTCATGGACGGCCTCCTCGATACCATAAGAGTCATCTTCGAGGATAGATGACTTCATATTGTGCCATCGATGAATGATTCAAGTACATCATCAGATGCCTAGCACACCTCATATCTTGGCTTCTCGGACTTCGACCTCCCCATAGATGATGCATCTATATCACAGAGGATCAGTAAGCCGGGAGATACATCGCACTGACCTGATGAGCAGCATGTCGATCATGCTCATGGAAGGGCTAGAGGCAGAGGTAGACTGAGGGTTTTTCGAGACAGACGTCAGGCACATGCTGATAGATCGAGCATGATAGCACCTTCCTTCCTATCGATCGATATTGTACTTGAGCCATCATACCGCCAGCTAGAGGTGACACGCGTCTACGAGAGACGGATGTGGAGGAGGTCTGAGTACCTTAGCATATATACCTCTCGATAGTTATATTGATTGTACTTTTTTATTGGCTAACAAACTTTATAATAATTAAATATTATAAAATATTAATTTAAAATTAATGTTATAAATTTTTTCAAGTTGAATGCATATGCTATAATTTTTGTTGGTTGCAAAAAAAATCATTATCGATCTTGATATAGGTTATATGGTTGAATACTGAGATTGTCTATTATTTTTAAGATATCCTATACTATTAACTATAAATATGGTCGAAGAAGTTTGAATTTATATCTCAAGAAAGTGCTCTTAAGAAAATAAGTTTATAATCAATCATTTTCTCTTTAAATAGTTCTATTATTTTTATTAGTCCTAACATAGCAAGTGTCAAAGAATGTGTCGGAAATAATTGAGTTAAGGAATATACAGATATATGGAGTGGTAATGATAATGAATGTCATGATTCTAAGTGGAGTTATGGTGTGTGGGGTGTATCAAGACTTATAAAATTGCTCTTTAAAAGGGCGACTTATAGACACGCCCTATGATAGGACGACTGTATAGGTGGCACACTAACAATCTTGAGCAGTATCTATTTTGGCTGAGTTAGCACAGTAAGTCGTTCTTTGAAAGGACGACTTTATATTTGGCAATACTCCCATAAATACTTTGAAAGGGGTATTATTTTTGTAAATTATTTTAAAATAAGCATTAATTTAGTAAATTTGCCATAAAACCATGGTTATGATATTTTACTTTAGGTCGGCGATTAAAGAGACAAATAAGAATATAATATTCACTAAGATTGTGATTTTATAAGAAAAAAATTTTGAGAAAAGAGCATTACTAGCCAAAGGAGAGAAAATGGTGCTTCATTGCCATGCCAGAGAGAAATAGAGCTTTTAAGAGGCTGCCATGCTCGTGCATGGAGGAGAAGAGACTGTCCGACCCAAGCAGAGGGTGGGATGGTGGTCGTCACCAAAATTTTACCAAAAAAAAAATGGCGGAAGTAACAGATCCAAAACGAACAACCTTCCGAATTGAGAGGGTATGTTGCCATTGAAATCCATTTCAAATGAGGGAGGGCCATTTCCATTTTTGTAACGGTAAGCTAATGGCATCAACACTTAAGTAAACATCGGGGCCATGTTGGTACACTTCATTAAATAGAAGGATTCATTTGACACATCTTAAAGTATAAGGAGTGTAAGTGATATCGAATTAAAGTTGAGGAGATATTTTCATGATTTTTTCTAAAAAAAATTAGGCATTAACAAATAATTTGATAAACTAAATTCCAAAACTAACTCAACTCATATAATATAGAAGAAAGAAATTGATACATTTAGGATCAATTCTTTATCTTCTTGTTATCTCTGAGTCAATCACTTGAGATTGTTATTCTGTTAAAAGACAAATAGCCAAATGACTCCATAAAATAAATATAAGTAAAGAATAGGTTCTAAATCCGTAGGACTATTGAAGTTTTTAGATAAAATCATGCCATGATTCTCACTTCATAAATTGACTAAATTAGCATGCCGATGCAAAATCATATTGTTAACTCATGGACAAGAAAAATGAAAAAAATGATCATATATAATCCATCTACTGATCATGCGCACACATATATATTATGTGTGTGTGTGTGGATGTATATGGAGGCATCATTGTATTCATACGGAGATGAAATGCTTACGCATTGTTGACAAATCTTGAATGTCTAAATTGTATTATAAACAAATTATATCTTAAACTTATTTAAGTTTCGACATATTTTCTTCTCAAGCATTTTGGCTAGGTAGTCAACCAATTCAACCTAGATCAACTCAATAACATCACCCATTTACCTAGAAAGACATGTTAGCAATCCGGTCACATGATCTTGATCCAAACTGCTGACCCCTGAGCCTAATATGCCTCAACCTCGGGCATGCATAGGATAAGATATGGTAGGGTTTGACATGTCAACTCCAATAGAATAGAATGAAATAGACTATTCATTACCTAACTCTTGATCAGAATTTAATTAGGCGTATACAGGTTCAGGAACAGAAGATGGATATGAGCCAGAAAGCATTGATGCTACATGAACTACTGAGTTATTATGGGTGGATGTGTGGACATTGAGTCAAATATTTATTATAGGATGAATAAATCAAGTATCACTCTCATATAATTTGACCGAATTGGTTTTCTAATTAGATTGGGCTGGCAACTTCCAAGTCAAACCTGGCATAATCTAAATCAATTGTACTTGCAAAATTACACATATGCTACATGTACATCAGCATCCTAAAAACCTGCATAAAGTGGAGATTAGCATGAAACAAGCTTGGACCCATAAAGCTAGGTACTTCTTCTCTCCATCAAGAGAATTGGACTCCAATGGATCTGTCCAACTCTTCGGCACCACCAATGCTCGCAAAATATTCTTCCAAACATGATTCATGCTTCTCATCACATTACTTCGCTTCACCAAACATCACTCGAATCAGAGTTTAAACCACTTTAGAACAGAAAAATATTTTGTGGGAATCCAGAGTAGAATTTCTGTTCTCAAATCTGAAAAGATGGCACACTCCGAGTGGAGAAATTTGCTGTTTAGTATTTTACGCTGGGAAAAGCATCTGTTCTTCCGACCAAGCTGTTTGCTGTCATTCTCAAAGCACTAGCTTCCATGGGCTCATTTGGCATCTCGTTTCAATGTCGCTCCACCGTTCTGGCTTGAGTGCCATATTATCCGTCCAACCATGCAAAGATTGCAAAACTTTCTTTATATGGCATTTTTTTTTTTTTTTTTTTTTATGCAAGATCAAACCTTTTAGAAAGGAGAGAACTTTTGATATATAGAATAAGGTTCCCATTGGGACCACAAGAACCATGATAAAGGGTGTGGGGGAGTAAGGTGTGTCATGATATCCCATCAATCTTCACTTCTTCAGAGGTTTGGGTTACACCTTTCGCAGCAAAGAATGGTTGATCTCCTTTTGCCTGTATCCACCGTCAGACTGTCTAATGATTGTTTTGAGATTTGTATGGACAAATGAATGAAAGAGTTTGAAGTATTTTGAAATCTGTGCAAGATATGACCTAATGATTGCATTGCGAGAAAAGATCAACTATTGTTTCATTTGAAAAGTATAATCTCAATACTTTTCCTATTTGTCCATCATCCAATCTCTCAATCTCTTAAATTTCTCAATCTCATTCTCCACTTCCACCTTTCAAGCCTTTTAATATCCTTCCTTTTTATTTGATATTCAACAAAATATTTTGTTCTAAACACCCTCATGTTCACACTCTTCCTAACTGAGAACAAAAAGCTGTTCAAATATGATGATCATTAATTTGATTTATCTATCAGCAAAACTTGATATTGCCATGCACTTGAGAGCCTGCATGTAAGAAAATAACATACTCAAGAAGTTAAAAGGGAAATGATGCCCCTTTATGATGAGAAAGAAAGGATGTGATTGAGCATTATTTTTGAGGGAGAAAAAAAACATAACCCTAGAATTCATATTATAACTGCAGGTATTAAAAATTCTCTGTAAAATAAAGTAGATACTAAAATATAATATGCTCAACTAAAGATGGTCTTTGCCCAAGACCCTTTGTTATAGTCAATTTAATTTTTTAATTAAAAAATTTGGATATTCATGAGAAGTGGAAGTAAAAATATTATTATTTTTAATACATAATTTCAAGCACTTAAGAATTTGTTGGACATCACTATTATTTTTGTATTTTATTTTCTCTAAAAAATTAATTAAATATTACATAAAGATGGATATGGAAACAGCATCTTCATAAACTTTTGCCATTCCTTATTTTTATTTATACATTATTTTAATAATGAACTTTGCTTTTAGAAACTCTAAAAAATTTATAAATAATTTTTAAAATTAAATACGTTTTTCTTGTACATATAGTTCCGTGTACACCATTTTTCTTCTTTTATTTTTAAAAAAATAAAAATAAAAATAAAAAAAATATTTTATGAAAATTACAATCATTTGGTGTTTTTTATACATGAGTAGTATATCATACACGTATTGGTAGCAAAAAATTTCAGAGGAATACAGCACTAGCGCATGAAATCTCTGCATGCAAGCTAAAAAACAACCATCCACATCGGATCTATACCATGTCGCTCGACTAGCGTGGACGCCGGCTGACGTCCCTCCTTTGCCACATTAAAGAACATTAGGCTATCTAGGTCCACACAGCATACAGCGTCTCTGTGGAACAAAATTTCTACCAACCACATAATGACACGTGCAACTTTTAACCTTAATTTTTTAACTCCTGGTTGGCTCCTGGCTCCTCACCCCTCACCCCTCGCTTTTTTCTCAAGTAGCCGGAACGACAGATGGGACGTTTAGGGCTGCAGCTCCGACCATCCGACCAAACGCGCAAATGGATCTCCGAGCGGTCGATTCCGTCCTCTCCGCCGCGTCCATTCCCCCACCCGCTCCCAAACCCGATCCCAATAACAACAAAAAGCCTGCCTTTTTCCCCCTCCGCGTCATCTCCTGCATGGCCTCCTCCCACCCCGGCGACGAGGAGGAGAGCTCCCTCCTTCCCTCCCCCTACCCCAGCCCTGACTCCCATTATGGCGAAGAAGACGACACCGAGGAGCGCGCCTACGACGCCTGTGAGAAGATCGTTGTCGGGATCTCTGCCGACGACGCTGACGACCCCGCCGCTGTCCCCCCCTTCTCCTGGCGGAAGCTCTGGCTCTTCACCGGCCCCGGCTTCCTGATGAGCATTGCCTTCCTGGACCCCGGGAATCTGGAGGGGGATCTCCAGGCCGGGGCCATCGCCGGGTACTCGCTGCTGTGGTTGCTGTTCTGGGCCACCGCCATGGGGCTTCTGATCCAGATGCTGTCGGCCAGGCTTGGGGTAGCTACGGGAAAGCACCTGGCGGAGCTCTGCCGGGAGGAGTATCCCGGTTGGGCGCGGCTGGCGCTGTGGTTCATGGCGGAGGTGGCGATGATTGGGGCAGATATCCAGGAGGTGATCGGGAGCGCTATTGCTATCAAGATTCTTAGCCGCGGGGTGCTGCCGCTTTGGGCTGGAGTTGTTATCACCGCCATGGATTGGTGAGGATCTGGGTACTTTTCTCTATCCTGATTTAGATCCGTGCCAGCTCTTATTGTATTGGGTGACAAAATTCTATCTTTCTTTTGGAATTCTGGTTTGTTAAGTGAGATTGAAGAAACTATGTTCATGTTTTATGTCCTTCTATCTTAATTTGTCTTGTTTTTGCCTTTTTCAATCACGAATTTGTTCCGTCTCTTTCCCCTTGTTAAAAAGATAGAGACTTTTTCAAAGTATGCTTCATGATATGCCCTCTCTATGAGTGCCCACTTTCACTTCTGGGGCTAAGATTACACATGAAATAATCCGATCTATTATGTTTAATAGAGTTGACTTTGCTTCTCAAAATCATGCCTTACTATTTAAGCTTTATCTGTTCTGAAGTTTTATCTTTGATGTTCAATCCCAGTAATACCCTGGACAGAAACTTATATCTATTTAATAGATTTCACTTTTATGGCTCCCCGGGGCTAAATTAATGTTCTTTGGGATTAACAACTTTACTACACAATGTAGATTTTCAGCTATTAAAAGTGCAAAAACACTAAGCCAGTGCCAGTTAAAATGCCAGCCCATGTTGTTAGAGACGCTGCTAATCTTCATGTTTGTAAAAAGGGATAAATGAGATATAATTCAAAGAGTCTACAGCTTCTGAAAAGAATTTTAAGTTGAAGAATATTTTTGATAAATTCCTCTGCTATTTTGTTAGCTAAACCATACGGCTCTTCCAAAGCAAAGGAGCTTTTTAAAAGAACGTTTGGATTGATTTTTTATCTTTTGATAATTTGTCCTGCAAAATAAAGTCAACTATAGGTTTATAGTCAGTATGTAAACCATTTCTGCTTTCTGTTCTGATAGGAAGCCCCACTTCTCTGTGATCAGAATTTAAGGTATATTATGACACTGTGAATGGAGATTTTATACACATCTTTTTGTTGGCAGCTTCATGTTTCTATTCCTTGAGAACTACGGTGTGAGAAAATTAGAAGCTGTTTTTGCATTTCTCATTGCAACAATGGCCTTTTCCTTTGCTTGGATGTGTGGTGAAACCAGGCCCAGTGGGAAGGAGCTTCTGATTGGTAGATACTTTATTTCATTAAAAAAACTCTTTGTTTCTTGTGTGGCTCCCCTTTTTACTTCATCCAGGTTCTTTGAATTACGGTTTATTCCTTGTCTCTTTGCAGGTGTATTGGTTCCAAAACTAAGCTCAAAAACCATAAGGCAGGCTGTTGGGGTTGTGGGCTGTGTCATTATGCCTCACAATGTATTCCTGCATTCTGCTCTTGTACAGTCAAGAAAGATTGATCCTAGCAAAGAAATCTGTGTTCAAGAAGCACTAAATTATTATTCCATAGAGTCTACTTTGGCCCTGATTGTCTCCTTCACAATAAATCTGTTTGTTACAACAGTTTTTGCAAAAGGATTTTATGGTACTAAAGAAGCTAATAGTATAGGTCTCGAGAATGCTGGGCAGTTTCTACAAGAGAAGTATGGGGGAGGGCTATTTCCCATTCTTTACATCTGGGGAATTGGGTTATTAGCAGCTGGGCAGAGTAGTACAATTACAGGCACCTATGCTGGACAATTTATCATGGGTGGATTTCTGAATCTTCGCTTGAAGAAATGGATCAGAGCATTGATTACTAGGAGCTTTGCAATTGTGCCAACTATAATTGTTGCTCTGTTTTTTAACACATCCGATTCTGCATTGGATATTTTAAATGAGTGGCTCAATGTGCTGCAATCTGTTCAGATCCCATTTGCCCTTATTCCACTTCTAACATTGGTATCAAAGGAGCATCTTATGGGAGTTTTTAAAATTGGCTCTACTATTCAAGTAAGTAATGAACGTAATACTTTTATTCAAATGTAACCTAAGTATGCATTATTGATCCATATATGTTCATTTATGCCATAATTTGTTTTTTGCTAGCTCCTTGCTTCTTATTTCATTTCTAGCCACTGATTTCTAGGTTTACTTAATCTTCTTGGACAGTTTTATCTTTACAATATACAGTTTTAGAGCTTAAAAAAGAGCTATTGATCTGGTCTAAAAGTAAGGGTAGTTATCACGGACAATTTTCATTAATTTTCAGATTTTATCAAAGTAGCAAAATCAATCATGCTAATCTTTTCCTCTCCTAAAATCTCCCCTTTCATGCATTTTCTTCTCTTTTTTATGTATTATTTAATCCCATGTTCTGTTGATTCATGTAAACTTGGGTGTCAAATCTTTATGGAAATTGTGAATTAGAGAGAATGTTGGAAGTAAAATGGAACTTCTTATGCTAGTTTTGTTGAAAAGGTTCAAATTTCTTCTTCTTTTTTTTTTGAATAAAAAATGTTTGCTTGTAAAGCAATTAAAATTAAATCCAGAATTAAAACTGTTTGATTTCTTATGCAGATCTTACATTGCATTAGCATATCACTCAGCAGTGTCCCTTATCTTTCCATGTTGGTGAATCCATAGTTTTGGCATTTGTAATGCGGTGTGTCTATCAGTATTTTTTTGCTGGACTCCCAGATTGTATGTAACCATATTGGATATGCCGTACTGATAAATTGTCATCTTTTTCTTGCTACATGCAGAGACTTGTAAAACTGTAACAGAAGTAACAGGAATTTCTATATCTAAGGAATTTGGTTATGCACACCTGTAATTTTGTTTTTGGAATATGGTACAGCCGAAATATGATCTACATGAACACATACAAATTGCTAATTTTATCGGCCTGTGTTGGAAGAACTCTTACCCAACGGAATGTTTTGTAAACTGTGGAAACTCCATCTAGGTTACCTATGTTTGCACATATCTGCTCTAGACACAACTCTATTTAATGAGTGCTGTTTTGTACAACAGAGTCAGGAATCAAATTTTCATCTTGAATGGACTGTTTCAGTATCAAATATAAATGTCTTATCTGTTAATAATTCTCTGCATTCATTCATCTTTGAGCACTGTGCTGTGCAGCTAAATAAGCTGAACTAATAGTTGTGCATGCTCCTCCTCATTCCCTTTGTACTCATAACTTTAGATAGCATGGAACCTTGTGGTACCACATAATTTCAAGCTATTTTATCAGTAGGTGATTTAGGAAGTGTCTTATAGTTAAATTAAAGATCTTATCAAAAGTGGTATCTCCGAAATGGTTATTATGTCTGTGGAGGATGAGATATAGAACATTTCTTCTGAGTTCTGACACTTTAAATTCTCAATCTATTATAAGTTATTTGTTAAAGTCACTATTTTCTAGAAGCTGGTGGATTATTGGATATATTTTGATTGGAAGTAAGGAAAGAAGGACAAAGATGCATCATCCAGGATTCTTCTTCATACTTCTTATGAGTTATAAGGAGCATTATATTTTCTTCTTGCTACTGGTTTATAGGGGTGTCTTTTGTCTTCCTCCTCTTCCCTCACTCTTGTATGTTTTATTGCATAAAAGAAATTGCCTCTGTATTCTACCTCCTTCAATTCTTGTTACAAGATAGAAGAGCTATTCTCTCATGTGTGTTCTCTGATGAAAGAAATTTTCTGCTGCCTCTCAACATAGGAAAACACTGTAGACCTTCAGCCCTTTATCTTCTTTTAATAAGAGTTCACCATTATTAGTTTGAAGATCAGTTATTTCAAGTGATATCCAGTGATGGTGGGACAATTAAGAGAAATAAGAGAGTTCTTGGCTATCTCAAATAAAAAAAAGTAATGATATACACCTACAACAAAACTGTGATTGTTCCCTTGATCTTTTTAAAACTGAATTTCACCACTAACAAGTTAAAGAACTGGTTATTTTGATTTTTTTGCACTTAGAAGCAGGAAGTGATGGTTAATAATTTCATATTGTTAAGCATCAAACCTCATTTAGTCCAGAGGGATAGATGTGGTGATATCATTCTTTTACTAATTGGTGTTTCTTGAAAAAAGTTGTTTCTTAATATTTCAAACATTTGTTAAGCATCAAATCTCATTTAGTCCAGATGGGGAGATGTGGTGATATCAGTCTCTGACTAATTGATGTTTCTTGAAAAAATCATATCCTAATTTCAAACTATTACATACACTTAGTTCAGCCGAAGTCCACATATAGTTAGAATACATATTATTTTAATTCTTTTGCATGATGAAGCAAAAGAAAATGATGGCATATGGGTCAAAAAGTTTGTATTTGCATGTACTATTCTTAATTTTATTTGAAAGTTCATTTCCAATTTTACGTTCATACAAAGTGTCTGATCTCAAGGTGATTAGACAACTGCTTTTGGCTCTCTCTCTCTCTCTCTCTCTCTCTCTCATATTTCTATTTTTGTTGCTATCTAGGAAATGATTGGCTGTGAAGGGAAGGATGATTTATTGCTTTTCATTCAGCATGTGTTTTTTTCTGTTTGTTGGGTCTCTATGTTTCCAATGCCTTTATGATAGGTACATGTTAAAATTTCCAACTGGACCTATCTCAGATGGTTGGCACCCTTCTTTTCAGTGCTTGTACTTGGGGGACTCCTCAGTTTGACTCGGGAGAGCACAAATATGGGTGATTCCCATTAATCAGTGCAAGAAGACTTGCTATTGTGCTGATTCCTTGTGGCTTTTTCTAATTGTATTGCCTGCTATATACTCGTTTCTAGTAAATTAGTACAATTAGGTGTTATGTACTGATGAAGTCTGAATTAAATTTTAGCATTCTTGGCTCTTTTATAATAAAATGGCTAAAGCTTGCTGTCTTTAGATGAGGAAGTGCTTATGCAGGAATAATATATACAAGTCTTGACTTACAAAGCAAATTAATGAATGCTAAAACCATGTAAAAGTTCATGGTGATAGGACTATTAACATCCATTACAATTGTATAAATTTGTGTTAAGAAACCAAGTTGGCTCGTCAACTATTATATTTGGCATTTTTTAGAATCTTAAATAACTGACCAAATATGAGAGCAAGTACTTCTCTACTAGTATATATAAAAGTAACGGTGATATGCATGAGACATAATTTTTCTAGGTGACTCGTGTGACATATCTAACAAGATGGAACAAAGATTAGATGGTGATGTGCAGGGTTATAGCTTGGTTGTGGTCTAGAAATCCAATCCTTGCACTGGGTGTACAATTTGGACCTTGAATTGACTAGTTTGGTCGCTATGCAACTGTCAAAGTGAGTTAGATGGGTCTTTTCTCTTATAACTGAATTAGATCATGATATTGCTCTCATCCTTAAATAGGTACTTTACTGCTACTGCACTATAGCTTTGATGCCTTATAAAACTGTGTTTGTTTGCATTCATAACAAAATATTAACAATTGTTTTCTTATATGTTATTTGGATTGTTTTTCTGTAGATGGTAACCTGGACTGTCGCTGCTTTGCTAATAATGATCAATGGCTACCTCTTGCTGGAATTCTTCTCATCTGAAATACATGGTCTGTTGCTTGGTTCTATGGTGTGCATAGCCATAGCTGTATATGTGACATTTATAATTTATCTCATCTTGCACGGTAGTGAATCATCCACTCGGCTTGCATCAGCAATCCGCAAGAGATTTTCATGAGGATTTGAACTCAAAAGATAATTGATTTTGCTTTAACATGTTTGGAAGATGCAGAAAGTGAGTCCCACTTTTTCTGAGAAGAATGGAGATAATGTTGTACGGTGAAGCTGCAGGAGCTCTAGGGTTATATTGTTCGATTGGTCTTTCCTGCTCATGCAAATCAGTCAAATAGTGTTCTGCAGCATGGTTGTGTTTGCAATAGGTTTACCGAACTCTGCCTCTGTGCTGAAGAGGCCGGCGCTAATCGAGAGAATGTTGACTTGACACGATCGGCTATTCTGGGCTATTCGCAGGAGCCTCTTTGGTATAGTTTTTTGATGAAAGCCTCTATGGTATAGTTATCTCTGGCAAATTTTCTCCCTGTTACAATGCAGGAGATGACAAGCAATTCCTTCACCGGTGAATTCATTGTTATGTTGAAGTGTTTGCACATTGCTGTACTAGAAATAAGCAGACTGAATCTTGCATCAGCCATGGTTTTGTCCAAACCACAAAGGCCGATTCAAGGATAACCCAAATGTATTTCCCTTTTTTTCGCTCTCTTCTTTCCCCAGTTTTAGCCTTTGGTGACTTTTCCTAGACTTCCTAAGATTTTTTCTCTTCTTTCCCCACTTTTAGCCTTTGGTGACTTCTCCTTGACTCCCTAAGATTTTTTAGTTGTATGAAAGCAGGGCTTGCTTGTGACAGATACAGTGTCGGTCACTCCAATATCTTGCAGGCTCGGGTAGCACTGTTAGCTTAATATGGTAAGAAATATGATTTTGTTCCCAGGTTTACCATGCCAGGAGGCTTATCCAAGGGAGTGGCTTATTTCTCTGACACCTGCATCACCATAGTCAGTACAAAGGAACATACAAAGAACTAGCTGGAAGCAACTTGGGGCAGGCAAGTGTGTAATTGGAATTCAGAAGAGAAACAGTTGCAGATGGATCGAATCGGTGGAGTCCTATTAATCCACTGAATTATGTATGTAATGCGGGAACATCGGTGCAATGCCAAAAGTTTAGGCTGGCATGGTGATCTTAAGCCGGTTTTTCGTAGATGAAAGAGACCTATTGAAATGATTGCACGGAAGGGAGAATTACTGAAGGTCTCACCCTGAAATGTGTTATAAAAATGAAGAATGGCCGGGTTTCTAGTTCCATATGCTGTCATGAATTCGGTAGAATGTTAATCTTCTTTTCTTTTCTTTCCCATTCAGACCTTTTTTTGGTTTTGCAGGACATTCCCTTTCTTTCTCTTTAGCGTATGATGGTCTCTATATCTTTAAGTTAGTATTGAAAGCCGTCCATGAGTTCGTTTCTTGCAAACAGAATGTTCAATTGACAATAAACTTAATACCCACAACATCCTATAGTTTGATTGGACTAACATTTTCGGTAAAGTGGTTTAAACCAATTTATGTGATTCGGTTAGACCACCTTCTCTCTTGGTGAGCAGCAGTCGACAGAACTCGATCCACGTCTCTCTTCTTCCGCTTCACCTTCTTCTCCCCAACTCAAAGCCTTAAAAATTTCTGCAACCTCGAGCTTTTGTGATCAACATTCTTCAACGATTCTTTACGGTGTATGTATTCTATGGGAATGCATGGGTGCTTATAATTAATTACATCGCTAACAATGTATATGTCTCAATATTTCCAGCATGTAAAACTTTTATTTTTTGCAACACATTTATTCTTAAAAATATCCTCATCCTCATCCTCATATTTGAATGTAACCTTATTAGGACCAATCTCATTTTTAGTTCTAAATCAACTCAATTGAAATCTTGGACCCTTGTTACCTAAGTCTTATGGATATCGATCATCTCGGTAGGTCCTCCTGTTCATCTAGGATGATGTTCGGAACGTACATTTTTAATTTTGAACCTCCTCCAAAAGCAAGCTCTTAGAAGAGAGGTGCCAACTGCCTCCCAAAGATTTATTCAAGCTTGGACATGGTACCATCAAGCTACTTTTAAACTTGAATCTTCAATGCTAAGCTAAAGTGTGGGCCTAGGGCATGCCTATCCCAATAGCATCCCTATCGTCCATCCTTTTTCACTTATACAATGAAGTTAAGCATTCCATCCTCTTTAACCAAAGGCATTTTTACCTCTTGGGGTACCAAAATGATTGCTAATTTGGGTTTTTGTGCACCATTAACTAGATTGGTGGTTCATGAAGGGCATTAAGCCTTTTTAACACATGGTAGGTCATGGAAAGCTAAGTCAATATGCGCTAAGAGGTGAGCTAAGGGATATACATAGCATTTTCCAAATAAGTAATATGTATTTATCTCATGTAGTTATACTAAAAAACATAATAACTTTTTCACTGAAAAGTGCATTCTTATATTTAATTACCTTTCTTGTCGATAGTCAATTTATCCTTTAGGTTGTTTCATGTATCTAAATCTATCGAAATGTTAGTGGAGAACTTATTTCATTAAATCTCATACATGGCAGAAGAAAGAGATAAACTTTGTCATCACTTTTATCCATTATATATAAAGACTAAATTTAGGGAAGGATTTGTCACCTTATAGATGAGCCATCCTCGCTTGCTCAAGAATTCGTTAAAGTACATAGATATATAAATGAAATTATGCCTGCACCAACTAAAGAAGAATGCAAAGACTTACAAAAGAAATAGAGAGAGAGAGAGAGAGAGAGAGAGAGAGAGAGAGAGAGAGAGAGGATATTGGGCATTGATGTGCTTTTAAAAGTGAGGGTTTGGGTATTGATTGCTGTGCAGGCAAGTTGAAGCCCCTATTTCTCTATACTTCATTAATGCCATACATGATAATATATAATAGTTAATATAAATATTAAAATTATAATTAATTTGCATGTGCGAGAGAGAGAAGATTGCTAATAACAAGATAAGTTAAATAATTTAGCATAATCTATAACAATTAGTGATTCGACATAACCAATTATAGGTGGAGAGGATAAAAGAGAGATGGTAGCAGGCTAGTAGATCTAGTTCGATATTTAATTAGGACTGGCAATGAATCGGATATGATTGGCTCATACTCATACTCATCCTATAAGTAAAAATCTTGTACTCATATCCGCTTCATATCTACCTCGGATCGAATCGAATTAGATATATAAGAAGAATTGATCGGATCGGATATATATAAATAATATAAAATTATTATAATTTTGAATAAGGAATATGTATTAAGATTATTTTAGATTGGATTTGGGATGGCGCATATCATTACCCATACTTGATCCAAATCTATTTCAGATATTTTTTTTAAAACTCATATCCATCCTGGATTTTAATCAGATCAAATAAAACCATTTCATTTGGATCGAATCGATTCGAACCGAATCAAATATTTGATGAATCGGATAAAATTACCATCTCTATCTTTAATACCACACCAGCAATCTTGCTTCGTAACTACTACTACATTCCGCCACATACTGCTATCAAAGCGGAGCCACATGATCCTAGTACTCTATTGCCTCTTAAAAGTTGGGAACACAGCTTGTGAAGCAAACATAAGTTTCCCTCGATGTCCCAACCAAAATTTCTTTGTAAAGCTATACTTGTTCGCTGGCTTTCCCAGTGGTCGGCGGGAGCAAATCGTGATCCGAGGCCTTGGATGCTTTCGCGAGGGAGCAAATCCATTGTTTCTACGAATATACGATCGATTTTTTCTTTCACCAGGTAGATAATGAAACATATATATATATATATATATATATATATATATATATATATATATATATATATATATATTATGAGATACACGTCACATTCTATTTTGTGTGCATCTTCAAGATTTTCACTATTTATAATATTAAAGATATATAAATTTTCATGCATTTTTCTTATATTATATATAATTTTAAAAATAATGATTTATCAATATTTTCTATATACGCTACAATTAAAGAGTAGCATAGAATGCTGGTCCATGTAATTGATAAAGTAGTGTTAAAAAAAAAAAATGAAAAAAAGAAAAAAAAGAAAACTTACCTATAGTTTATATATATATAAAAAGAGAGAGGCTAGAATCAGGATGATCGATTTTGGACTCAAATTCAGTCAGATCAAAACTCTACAATAGAGATCATCCAAACTGTTGAATGTTATTTATTAACTCAAAACTACTTCCATACAAAAAATTATATGATTTGGGAACCCCTAGCCTATGCATCAAATAGTTAAAAATTAGATAATTTAGATAAAATTAAATTAAATATATTTTTTAATCATTTAATGAATATGTTAGGAGTTTTCAAATCATATAAATTTTGGTGTGTAAGTAATTTGAGATAGTAGATAATATTTAATGGCTTGAATCATTAACATAGAACTTCTATTATAGAGTTTTGACTTGATTAGATTTGAGTCCAAATTTGATCGATCTTATCCAAGTATATTTATATATATACTAAAAAAATATCTCAAATTCTTTCACATTAAGCTCATAAAGAGGTCCAAGATGATGAACGGAGTCCAACGAATTCAAGAACATTCCAATCGGAGTTTACATGGTGAAAATATGCACGAAAGAATATGCGAAACTATTGAACGGGACTCATGGATCGATGTAGAATGAAATAGACCGACGGGCCACCAGGCCCAGTGTGCAGTGCAAGCTGGCTGCGCGAGCGCGGCCTAGCGTGGGCGCGTGCCCTATGAGGCCCAACACGGGCGCGGCCCAGTGTTGGCGAGCCTAGCGCATGTGCGAGCCTGCCGTGGATGCGCTCCCATGGGCATGCATGCGATTGGGCACGGTCCAGGGTGGACAAGCACCCACGGGGTCCATGGTGGACCCTTAAGGAGCTTCAAGCATTTCTGCACGATCGAGCGGCTATGAAGGGCTGTAATCACGATCCAATGGTAGAAAGTGTTTTTTTGACTTTAAATAGGATTGAGGTCTTTGATTCAGGATCGGACAGAGGCCTTTAAAAGGTCTTATAGACGAATAGATTCAGGATGCACATATAAAGGGGTAGCAGCAGGCCGTAGTGGTGGCTGTGGCAGTTTAGGTGAGAACTGAGACTATAAAGAGCAAAAGAAGAGCGCTAGCAGACAGCAGGAGCAAAGGCTTCGGGTAAATAGCTAAGCAGCAGATTGCGGTCATTTTAGAAGGTCTCCAAGAGAGAGTTTGGTAAGGATAGCTTCTTGTTGAGAGGATTGTATACGTGAGTTGAGAATAAATAATCTTCTTTTATATCTCTTCCTTTTTCATAGTAAAGCTTTGCATGCCCCATGGAGGCGAGTCTTTGGGCTGATCCACATACTTGGTTGTATTCTTATTTTATTTTCTTCTTTCTTTCTACTGTAATATTTTGATACGAGATCTCCATCAAGTGGTATCAGAGAGAGCTAATATTCCAATAAATTGGTATTAGAGCCAGGCGGTACCAGAGCGTAGATTGCAGCAGTGATGATAAAGATTGAAGAATATGGAGAAGACAAGTGCAATTAAGATGGAGATCAATAGATTGATGGGAAGGGCAATTTCTTCTTGTGGAAGCAAGAGTAAAGAATGTTCTCATCCAATATGGATTGATCGATGCTCTCTTGTACAACGAGATACCAGCCACCATGGAGGTGAAGGATTGGAAGCGGATTTAGATGCAGATTGTGAGCACAATTCGTTAGTATCTAGCGAATGATATCGTGATCCATGTACTTGGCAAGACTTTTTCGATGGCGTTGTGGTTGAAGCTCGAGAAATTGTACATGGCAAAGTTGCTCACTAATATACTATTTCTTTGGAGGTAGTTCTATTAGCTGCGGATGGACGAAGATCAGAGCGTGCAGGAGCATCTATCCAACTTTCAAAAGATCTTCACCGATCTTCTCAATATTGACGAAAAAATTGAGAAGAAGATCAGGGCATTGATCTTGCTATCGATCATTATTTTCATTCTCTTTCGAGTCTTTGGTGACTGCTCTTCTTGTAGGTAAAAGCACTATTAAGATAGAAGAGGTGACTTCTGTACTACTCCAAAACGAGATTCTCAAGTGAGAGAACCGAGCCTTGAGTTCAGATGGCAACTCGATGGTAATGGTGACTAGAGATGATGGCAGTAGAAGATGAAGCAACATGAGATCGCAAGGTGAGAGATTCAAGTCCAAGACGAGGGACCAGAATAAGATCCGATGCTACCGGTGCGATGAGTTGGGGCATCGAGTTAAGGATTGCCCATAACTCAAAGATCGGATATATACTATTATGGTGGTGGCCAGTAGCGATAAAGAAGATAGTGGCGATGTTCTTCTAATTATTGATGAGGTATCTATTTTTCTTTTCAATGGATTATGAATTCTGCTTGTTCCCATCATGTATGTTGCAGAGAGGAGTTGTTTGACTTTCTGAAAATTAGTGAGGACACTGTGTTCCTACCAGACGGATCGAGCTATGAGATCAAGGATAGCGGAACGATAAGCATGAAGTTCCATGATGAAATAGTGAAGAAGTTAGGTGAGATTTAATACATACCCAGCTTTAAAAAGAATTTAATCTCACTGAGCAGACTAGATTCGATCGACTTTAGATGGAAAGCTGATGGAGGAATCCTAAAGATCATGCACGGCAGTAGGATGGTGTTAAGACAAAAAAAGTATGGAGAACATTATCTCATGGCAGGAAGTTCAATACAAAGTGGAGCTCTAGGTGGAGATGAATCAGGCATGAGACGGAAGACTTGAGAGGACGACATGCAATGTCGTAAGATGAAGCTCTTATTGCCGCAGAAGGCTATCCCGAGTAGGTCTCAGATCAGGAAGATCACAGTAGTCGATGGAGGTAGGATCGAGCGGCCTGACTTGACTTCCACGTTTGCCCATCTATGATCAGCAGGTGATTACCTCAGGGCATGGGGGCGCTAGACAAACTCTCGAATAGATGGAGACTAAATATCGAGTCGAGATGAAGATTATTGAGAAAAATGGCTACGAATTCTTTCATATTAAGTCCACAGCGAGGTTCAGGATGACGAACGGAGTCCAACGAGCCTACGAACATCCTAATCGAAGTCTAGATGGATAAAATACGCGCAAAAGAATATGCAAAACCATTGGATGGGACCAATGGACCGGGGCAGGATGGAGTAGGTCAGCGGGCTGATCGCACGAGCGCGGCCCAGCACGCGCACGCGCCCTGTGCTGCCCAACATGGGCGCGGCCCAGTGCTGGTGAGCCCAGCACGCGTGCGAACGCATGCATGGGCCTACCGCAGATGCAGCCCAGGTGGCACGCGCGCAGTCTATGTGAATGCATGCGATTGGGCATGCGGGGTCCATGGTGGACCAACACCTACGGGGTCCATGGTGGACCCTTAAGGAGCTTCAAGCATTTTTGCATGATCCAGTGGCCACAAAGGACCGCGATCATGATCCAATGGCAAAAGGTTTTTTTTGACTTTAAATAGAATTAGGATCTCAGAATAAGTTGATATCCCAATATAATATATATATATATATATATGTATGTATGACCTTAAGAAAGGTTCTAATTCTCAGAAAACTCTAAAAAATTTTAATTTTCAATAGTTCCTCAAAAGCTACCATCCAAAATCTATCTTTCAAACCAAAACCTCGTAGCCTAAATAGTTATGAAATAATAACCAACATAGACATTAAACATAACCAATCTGGAAAACTAGAAATAACAATCAAAAAAATAATTTATAACTCTCTAAGATCTGAGATTGAAATACCTGAATTTTAAATTGATAAAGAACAATTAAGGAGAGACTTTAATAGAGAACAAAATTCCAAGAAAAGATAATGATTCTTCAAAGCTTATGATGGAGAAAAACAAGGCCTCTCAAAATCGATCTCCATAAACTCGGACAAAATAGGCCTCCTGCTCAACATCCTCCAATAGGTTTGCAGCACCGGTCATTTCGAAAGAAACAACACCAATTGAAGCAATAGGACATTATCTTCAGAAGATGGTTCCAAAGATACTACTTCCAAAATTTCAAAATATCAGCCTTTGTATGGCAACCCAACCTCAGGAAAATCGCTTAAAGCCCTTTCCAAGCACATTAATGAAGTCGATGTTCATGTGATACAAAGACTTCAAGACATCCGGGTTTTTCGCAACTCATTACCAAACCCATCCTTACATTAGGATGTACTGCAATACCACCAGGCCTCACTAAAGCCCACAGAAGGACTATACCTCCAAAAAATTCAAGTTGCTCAAGTCCATATAGACTAGTCCAAGAAGCCTAAGATGACCAAGCCCATATAGAGAAAAGCCCAAGCTCAACGATAAATTCAAGTTATCTAGGTCAAGCCATGTCACCCAATCTCCCAACGGCTCTGATACCATCTGTGTATGACTATCAACTAAAGTAGGATGGAGGTTTTGGCGAAAGTGGAATAAAAGCTTATAGATAATTATCTTAAAAGATAAATAACTTAAAGAGGATTATGCGAAAGCGGAATAAACTACTTAAAAGGAAAATCAAAAAGTAGTAAACTTTATTACATAGATAGCAAACCTATTTACATACCACAAACTGAAGATAACTTCGAATACTTGAAAGAGTACATTTGCAAACTTGATTACAAAAGTATGAGTAGCACACTAGCGAAAGAAACTAAATACAAGCGGAGAAAGAAAAGCTTGAAGAAGATAAGGAGGAGAGGAAACTGGAGGCCGATTAGGAGGATATGAGGGGGTTCCGGCCCATCCCTTCCTTCCTTCACTTCTTCCCCTTTTATAGAGTTTGACGGACTTCAAATCCTTTTGGTTCTGCTTGTTGATGACTTGACATTCTTGTCCTTATTGTACTTTTTGTCTTCAAAATTTAGGGGTGGAAAATCATGGGCACTGGTTGTTTTAGATTTCTGTGGATGAAAAATCATGAACTGATGGAAAACCATGGGTGGTAAATCATGGGCGCCAATTATTTTGGATTTATAAAACCATGGGCTGGTGGGCCATGGTGGTTTGGTGGCTAGGTATCTTCTGGCAGTGCTTCAAATGGATCTGACTCTTAGGGATTTTGATTGATTTATTCTAGAGGGAGACCTTATTGGTGGTGCTGGCAAGGGTCTGGCCATGCTGATATACCTTCTGATCCATTCGGCTGGCCTTCATCTCAGTCTGCACTCATCTGATGCTATTTGGTCTTGAGCTGCGGTGGGATATTGTAGAGTTGGTGATGAACTTGAGGAACTATGGTTGCTTGAGGTACTGATTCTAATTGGGCAATATTGTTGCCCTCTCATTTGAGCTCGCCTGGCGACCTTGTAGGAGTGATTATTTATACTAGTGTCTTAGCGTCCTTCATTTTGGTTGGCTAGCGATCCATTTGCCTGTTAATTTTGTGGTTGGGATGAGATTCTTGTTCCTGTTTGGATGGCTGGTACTATATTTTCTGTCGAAGGAGAATTTGTATGTAAAGAGATTCTGCCATTTTGTGTAGACTGGGCTGAGTCGGATGTATGAATGATGATAGTAATAGATTCTGTGGGGACAGGATCTATGTGTAGATGGATGTGGTAGTAGTGGTGTTTTGGCCTGTGAAGGTGGTGGTGTCTTCTTGGGTGGCTAGAGCTGGAATTCTGAGAATGGATCATTTTGGAGGCTAGAAGAGGAGCGGGAGAGGACCGCTTCTTTTTCTTCTTTGGATTTTGGAAGGGGCTCCAATGGTGGCTATTTATAGCTGTTAATGGGAGCTATTGGTGGAGCTTGTCGAGAAAGCCTGTTTGCTGAGGAAGCTTCGGATAGTCTGCTTGATTTGATAGCAGACCATATTCGCTTTGCCTTTTATTGAGTTGATGGAAATGGTATCTTAGCATGTTTGTAACTTTGATGTAAGCCAAATTTTGTATCTGCAAAAGAAAATATTTTCTACCATCGATTTGATAGATTGTTAGTAAAATAATTTTTTTTTTCTTTTCTTTTTGCATTTTGCTTTTTTCTTCTTTGAGTTATGATGATTGAGGTCGAAGTATCCCATGTCTCCTTTAGGGAGTGTGTCCTTAGATTGATGGTGCTTTGATGATTGCTTTTTGTACTGGATCCCATGAAGTTGTCTTGATGTTGGAAAACCATGGGTAGAAACCATGGGCTTCGTTTGTTTTGGTGAAACCATGGATGGAAAGCCATAGGCTGTTGTGACTGTGCTTGATAGGAGTCTGATTGGTTCTGTTGATCGTAGTCACGTGTTTGCCTGTGGAGTGAGAAAGTCCGTTGGAAGATTGGGTGACATTGATTGATCTGGATAACTCGAATTTATCGTTGAGCTTGGACTTGTTGAGAATGAAGAAGCACTGGTGTGCTGATTCTTTGTATGGACTTGATCATCTTGGACTTGTTGGAGTAGTCTGTATAGACTTGAGCAGCTTGAATTTTCTGGGGGTGTAGTCCTTCTGTGGGCTTTAGTGAGGCCTAGTGGTATTGTTGAAATTACAGTACATCCTGATGGTAAGGATGGGTTTGGTAATGAGTTGCGGAAAGCCCAAATATCTTGGAGTCTTGGAACCACATGAACATCGGCTTCATTGATGTGCTTGGAAAGGGCTTTAAGCGATTCTCATGAGGTTGGGTTGTCACACAAAGGGTGATGTTTTGAATTTTTGGAGGCAGTATCTTTTGAACCATTTTCTAGAGACCGTGTCCTTTTGCTTCAATTGGTGTTGTTTCTTTTGGAAGGACTAGTGTTGCAAACCTGTTGGAGGAAGTTGAGCAGGGGCCTATTTTGTCTGGGTTTCTTTTTGCCATGTTTGGGCTTTTGGAGATGGATTTTGAGAGGAGGATGTTTGGAATTTCCGAGAGAGAAAATCAAGGAGAGAGTTATCTTTTCTCGTTTTGAATTTAATTTGAAAATCAAAGATTAAATGAATATCTTGCCAATTGGCAAAAACTTATTTTGGAGTAAAATTTTTGAAAATCTATTTTAAGACAAGATTTTTGGCATCTTTTTTTAAAATAAACTTTACAGATTGGCAATCAATTCAGAGTAAAAAGAAATCATTTTGAAATCTCAAAATGCTTAAGACAATCGATAAAACCTTTTTTGTGGTTGAATGTTTTTTCTGGGTTTTGTTTTAGATACCCTGTATGGTATTGGACAAGTTCTTTGCTCTGAGTTTCTATTATTCTTATTGGTTGGATTTGGCTTTCTTCCCTCGATGGAAGGTTTCTGCCATAAAGCAGCTTGGAGATAGTTTTGGGATCCTTATAGTAGTTTGAGACTTGATTTAGATTTTCTAAGGATCTTTGGAGTTGAGTTTTTTTTTAGGATTTTGTCAGAAAATTTGAGCATGAATTCTAGATTTTCTGGGATAGACCTAGTGAGCTCTAGAAATCTAATTTGTATTTTGAACAGGTGCATTTTTATCAAAAGAATTTTGTTAGGAGGTCTGGATTTGAATTCTAGAATTTCCAAGATGGGTTTGGTGGTTTCTTGATTTGTTTCATAGCCTAGAAACCTAATTGGTGTTTTAAAAGGGTTCAATTTTGATGTAGGAGGGGCAAGATGTTTGTTATGTTGCTCTGAGAATATTAGGATGTCATCAATGCAGGTATCATTGATAATTCTTTGAAACTCAGAGAGAGTATTTCTGAATGCCATAATATTCCATTTGAATTGGCCAAAGGGCATTGAAAAGGCAGTCTGGTATTTGTCCTCTTTAGCAATCTAAAACATTTAGATCAGTTTGATAGAATTGTCTTGGAGTGTTTTATAGAAGGGTGGATTGATGGATTGAAAGCAGACAAGGTCTAGGAATCTGGCTTCGATCCTATGTTCATAGAAAGGTTTGATCATGCTTAAGAAATGTATAACTAATTGGTTTAAATTTTTGACAAGTATGAAGGGGGTCTTCATATAAGTATTGATTTTTTGTTCTAAACCACTAGCAGTGGTTAGTTTATCTTTGGTTTTGACAAATTTTATGGGTATCAGGTCTTTTTGAATGTAGTTTGGATCATCACTTAGGCTAATTAGTGCGATAGTTTTTTATCCAAAACTATCTATTAGTAGGTTTATTCCAACACTCCATTCTTGGATTTGTATTTGAAAAAGAATCTCAACAAAGGTTGGAATTTTAATATCATTTGTTTCTTTGGTGAAGTTATTTGATTGTATTTGAATTATTCCTTTTTGAAGATTGTGGATCGTAATTTCTTTTTTCTTATTGTCTTTTGCTAAAGAGTCTTTTAAGGATTGTTGTTTGAGTTTGGTGCATAGGCTAAGGTCTTTATATGTCAGACTGTCATATGGGATCTTTTGGTTTTTAAGTTTGGTTTTCTCAAAGAAGACTAAAAATAATCCTATAAGGAATTTCTTTTTTCCGAAGAGTTGGTTGCAATCTTTCTTAGCTAGGAACACATTCTTATACCATTTGAAGTCTTGAAGTTTTTTGCACTTATGGTATATTTTGATGGTATCCATAATTTGATGTTTATCCTCATCGGTCAGAAGGAAGTTCCTCCAACCTTTGAGTTGATTTGTAAAGTCAGAAATCAAGGTCGCTGTTGTGGCCTAGGCCTAGGCTCTACCTTTGGTTGTATAGGTAACTGCAACCATGATCACTCGTTGCAATATACTAAGAATGATATATCCGGATTGTCCATTTATATTCCATCTATAAATGGCTTGGGCCAAATACTAATTTTGTTGCATGGGTTTTTCCTTAAGGCCCATGTCAGGCCTGGTTAGTTTGGGCTAATAAGATTTGAGGATTAGGACTATAGAGCCTGGTGTTCACGGTCCATTCTCTGATCTTATTGATTTGAATGTTTTGTTTTAAATCTTTTGGGTTAATACTTGGTATTGGGCTACTTGGGTTGGACTCCTCCATTTGTTCTGAGTCACTAGACTCATTGAGGTAGTCACTCATCTGGTCTAGGATAGCTTTTGACTCTCTTATTTTCGAGTGTTCAGGTATTTCTTGTACAGAAAGGATGAGTTCGAGGTTTTGAAGCCGTTTGTTTAATTCACCTAGGAGATCTGCAAAAGAAAGTTAACCTAGAAGGTCTTTGTCTTCTAAGTTTTTCTTATACTTTTTGGGGATCTCATAAGGCTTGAAGGCAGAGCCAGAGCTAGAGGGTTTAGCTTTTGTTTTGTCTTTTTCTACTACAGGCCTTTGACTGAAGGTTTGGTATTTTAAGGATGATGAAGAAATTTGAGTTTTTTCTGTTTCTTCCTCAGAGATTTTGGGTTTAAAGTTTGCTTGGGAACATGTTGAGCTTAGGTTGGAAGATTCAACATGTTTGCAATGGGTCATTTTGAAAATTGCATACTCTGAGTTTACCTCTATTGGGTTTATTTCAATAGATTTTTTGACGAAGTAGTAGAGTTTTCAATTCCAAGTTTGTTAGTTTTGATTGAGATACTACCTCCTGGTGTGGTGGTAATAACCTCAAAATAGTTTTTATTTTGATTTATTGAGCCGAGGGAGTCTGGGGAAGACTTCCTATCTTATTTTGGTTGCAGCTTTTTCTTAAAATTATTGTACTTCTTTTTTATTTGAGGATTTTGATCTATGTCAAATTTAGGTTCAAACTGGATCCAGAGGTTTGGGACACTTGACTAGAACCCTTGACTTGTTCATGGAGTTCTAGGTCAGAGGCTTGGGACATTTGATTGGAACTCTTGACTTATTCATGAAGATTTTGATCAAATTTCTTAGGTGGGTTAAACTCTATTTTTGTTTTGAAAGACGTTTTCCACCAAGTTTTTGCTATTTTATTGAGTGCCTCTATTTGATGATTAGGTGGTAAGTCATCAAGGATTTTGACATAATGGCCATCATACCATTCGAAGAAAGAAAAGTTTCTTCCTTCAAAGATCATTTGTTTATATCAAATTTTTCTAATAAAATTTTATTTTTTCTTATTATAAGTTTTGAAGAACCATTGTCTTCTCTTGGCATTTTGTACTCCATTGAAGTCTCTCCTTAATTGTTCTTTGTCTATTTGAAATTTAGGTATTTTAATCTCAGGACATAGAGGGTTGTCTGTGTCATGAGCTACCCTTTTGATTTCTATTTCTAATTTTCCTGATTGGTTGTGTTTGATGTCTATATTGGTTATTATTTCATATCTGTTTAGGCTACAAGTTTTTGGTTTGAAAGATGGGTTTTTGATGGTAGCTTTTGAAGAATTATTGAAGATTGGAATACCTGAGAGTTTCCGGAGGATTGGGGCCTTTCCTAAGGTCTTTATGTTTGGAGGGTCATAAAAATATGAAATTTCTTCTTAAATTTCCATACTTGAAGAATCATATGAAATTTCTTCTTGAACTTCCATGTTGGAAGGATCATAAAGATCCAAAATTTCTTCTATATTTGAAGAATCATAAGGATCTAAGATTTGTTTTGTGTTTGAAGGATCATAAAGATCCAAGATTTCTTCTATGTTTGAAGGATAATAAATATCCGAGATTTCTTCTGTATTTGAAAGATCTTCAGGGTCATAAGAGTCATAAGGGTCATAAGAGTAAGAGGGATCATGAGGATATGAATCCTCTTCTAGGGTTTCCATGTTTGAAGGGTTGTAACTACTAGTGTTTCCTATATTAGAAAGAGCTATAGAACTTCTAAGGATTTCTACTTATCTCGTTGGATAGTGCAGGATTTTATCTATGCCAATACTTATCCCTACTTTAGTTGGATCATACAGGATCTTGCTATTACTTATCCTTTCACCTCGGAAAGAGGAAGAAGAAGAGTTTTTGGATAGAAAACTTACACTTAATTGAAACCTAGTTACAAAAATTTGAGTTGGAGGAAGAAGAAGAGTTCCTGAATAGAAACTCCACACTTAATTAAAAACCATTCCCTCAAATCTTGATTCTAATTATCTGTAGAAAGTGCAAACTCACACTTAATTATAAACTAGTCCCTCAAATCCTGATCCTAAGTGCTACTCATACTTAATTAAAACTTAATCCCTTAAACCCTGAATCTAAGTGCCAAGTGCTATGCCACCAGCAACGTCCAATGCCACTAAAAGAGTTTCTTATCCCAAATACGAGTAACTTTAAAAAAAATGTTATGCCACTAGTAACATCCAATGTCACTAAAAAGAGTTTCTTATTTTCAAATATGATTAACTATCCTACCCAACAACAGTACTTCCTGGCCTCAAACGGGACTGCAGGACTTATTGCCTCTAGGGATAGGTTTCTTCTTTTTTGGAGTTACTTAACACTCGGCTAAAGTCTCATCTAGGAAAAGATTTTTTCTTTCTTAGGGTTACTTAGCACTTAACTTAAAGACTCAGAATGCACGAACTGATTCAAAACTAAGCATAAAGTAAACTACTCAAAGATAAGAATGCACGAACTAGTTCAAGGCTAAGCATAAGGTAGACTATTCAGAGACTCAAAGACTTAGAATGCACGAACTGATTCAAAACTAGGCATAAAGTAAACTATTTAGAGACTAATTTAGATTCTACCATTACTCAGAAAGCTAGAACTAGTCTGAAATTAAGGACAAGATGATCTATGCAGAGACTAATCTAAATACTCATTTCAAGTTGTTTATTCCGCTTTCGCATAATTCTCTTTAAGTTATTTATCTTTTAAGATAATTATCTATGAACTTTTATTTCGCTCTCGCTTAAACCTCCATCCTACTTTAGTTGGTAATCATCCACAAAATGGTATCTAGATGATCTATGCAGAGACTAAAATTAAGGACAAGATGTCTGAAATTAAGGACACAGCTGAAAGAAGAAGTCAGCTACAAAAGGATAGAAGAACAATTGCAAACACCATAACTAAAAGATAAGATTCAAACATTCCAACAGAACTTAATCAGAACTAATTGTTCTGATCTACCACATGCCTTTTGGGCTCGTCATAAAATCTTTCTTATGAAGACAACTTCGATGAAAATCAAATACCAATAAAGACAAGACCAATTCAAATAAACTCAAATGTACTAGATCATTGCAAAAAGAAAATCCAATCTCTTCTAGATAAGAAATTAATCAGACCAAGCAGATCTTCTTGATCTTGTGCAGCTTTTTATGTCCAAAAAAGAGCTGAAATAGAAAGAGGTATCCCAAGACTTGTTATCAATTATAAGCCCCTGAATGCTGCTTTGAAATGGGTAAGGTATCCGATTTCGAATAAAAAGGATCTCCTATCTAGGATAGTTAAAGCCAAAGTATTTCAAAATTCAACCTTAAATCTAGATTTTGGTAGATCCAGATAGCTGAAAAGAACAAGTATAAAACCGTCTTTACTATTTTTTTTGGCCAGTTTGAATGGAACATGATGCCATTCGGACTTAAGAATGCACCATCAGAATTTCAAAGAATTATCAATGACATCTTCACACCTTATACTAAATTATTATCACCTACATTGATGATATTTTGATATTCTCTGAAACTATAGAACAATATTTTAAACACCTCCAAATCTTCTCTCATGAGGTAACCAAAAATAGACTTATCCTTTCTATATAAAAAATAGATCTTTTTAAAACATAAATTAAATTCTTAGGATACGAAATAGACAAAGGAACAACCAAACCCGCTCAACAAAGTCTTGAATTTGCATCTAAATTTTCAGACAAAATCTTAGATAAGACCTAACTTCAAAGATTCCTTGGTAGCTTGAATTATATCTCAGACTGCTATAAAGACCTTAAACTTGTTACCAAACCCCTTTATAACAAACTTAAAAGAAACCTACCTCCTTGAGGAGAAAAACAAACCCAAGCAGTAAAAATCATAAAGGCCAGTATTAAAGAACTACCCTGCCTTTACCTTTCAGATCCTAACCTTCTAAGATAATAGAAACTGATGCTTCTGATATCGATTATGGAGGGATATTAAAGCAGAAAAAACATACCAAAGAAGAACTTGTCCAACATCATTCAGGCATCTGGAATGAATTATAAAAGAAATACTCAATTATAAAAAAGAAAGTTTTATCAATTGTATTATATGTCTTGAAATTTCAAAGTGATCTTTTAAACTAAAAATTCTTACTCCGAATCGATTGTCAATTTGCAAAATTTATTTTAGAAAAAGATGTCAAAAATCTTGCCTCTAAATAAGTTTTTGTCAGATAGCAAGCCATTTTGTCAATTTTTAACTTTTAAATTGAATACAAGAGAGGAAAGGATAACTTCCTCCCTGATTTTCGTTTTCGAAAATTTCTACGGGGCAATACCTAATGGCCTCCAAAAGGCAACCATTCAAACATCCATCTTCTCCTAAAAATCTAATTCAAAAAATTCAAACATGACTTGAAGTCATTGAACAAACAAAAGAAGCAAATATGAAGCAAGCCTCCAACCCCACATTATTAAATAGATATGAAGTATTATCTCAATAGGGTGCAACCAAATTAGCTAAAAATCTAATATAGCAGGCTGCCACTAGTCTGGCCAAGGATATGAAGAAGCTATCTATTCAAGAAATAGAGTTTCCCTCTCAATTAGCACCCTATGAGAAGGATAAATTTATTGCGGAAACTCAAGACTCAGCCCTTATCCAAACTCAAATCATCAAAAAACCTCCAACCCAATACTTTGATAAAAAAAATTCTCCAATCCATCTTCGTCATTGAGGATGAGTTCTCTTCTCTGAATCCAAAAAAAATTAAATATATATATATATATATTATTTTTTTATATATTTTAAAAATTTAAATATAATTTTAATACAAAAATATGGTCGATTCAATTGATCCGATGGTTGGACACCATTGACTTGGCGACTCGAATGCCTAGGCAGTCATCAGTTCGGATTTGGTAGCTACTGATCGAACCCTTACCCATCCTAGGGGATTTTGCGGCTCGGATCTTTTTTAGGTTAGGAACTAAGATTGAGCCCTGTAATCACTTGAATGTTAGTGAAAGAGTAACTGAACTAAAGCTTAGTTCACTTTAGGTGGATTACTAATATTTGCCTTGGGGTATTTTGTGATTCCGTTGGATATGCTAATTTTAATTGTTAACTAGTATACAAGATATTGTGCATATAATTTAATATTATACTTCAACAATGATATATTTAAACACATTATTGCTCTCTTCTTTGATTATTCGCATTGCCACTTCAATTTTCTTTTACCTCTAAATAATTAAGAATTAAAAGAAAGAGAGTTTTTTTTTTTTTTTGGGTAAAGTCAAGAGAGTATTTCAATGTGGAATCATATTAGGTGCCGAGGATGAGCTTTAAACACGACCATATAATTCTACCAAAAAAAAAAAAAAAAAAAAAAAAAAAAAAAAGACCATATAAAGCTGGTTGTTGACACGGTCCATAAATGCAGGATCCAAAAGCTTTGACGATCAAATGTTGATATAACTCCATTTCACAAACGGAAGCAGCATTATGCGGCCCCGTTGCTGAAAAAAGTTATATCTATCAAGATTTGCTGATTTGGATGTACTGAATGGCTGCCACATGTAACTATGAATCACGCATCAGCATCGCTTTCAAGCCAAATGCTTAAATAATGAACCGCATCTAATATAACAAGGATGGATCAACGTGAATTTGGGTTCTCTTGCAAGCAAATCCTCGCACTCAACACCATCCACTTAATTGTTCAAATTTTTCGTGCCACGTCTATGACTTTTTTTGGTAAAATAATGCTAAAACCATTTCCAGTGCTGCCTGGTTGCCCCTCGCTTGTACGAGAAAACCGAAAAAAAAGCCAAACCACCCACAACCACAATAAGGTACGGAAGTCAGGTGGTCAGACAAAACTTTAATGATCGTGTCAGCCATACTGTACATGATGTTAGGAACCAGCTAGGGTCGATGCTAACAGCCCACCCATGAAAGGAGAAGGGTCTATTTTTTTTAAATTATTTTTTTAATATTTAATTTTAAAAATATTTTTAATTTAAATTTATTTTTAAAATAATTATGATACGTAGAAATTATCTCTTCAATGAATGATTTCAAGCCAAATAGCCCATCATGTGTGTAACAATATATGCCATGTGTACACCTGAAATCGTCCGTTGAACGGGCGATTTCAGTAAAATCATCCACTCAATCGGTAATTTTAGTTGGATCATTCTTCTTCTAACCTCCTTGATACTTATCGTTCAATTCATCCGACATCCTATTCTCCATCCAACCGTCCATCCACTATCGTCCGATACTCGATCCAATCCTCAGTCCCACATTTAGCCCCTCTTGTCCCCCCCACATCCACCTCGTTTGGTCCCCCCCGCCCCGTTTGGCACCTTTTTTTTGTTTTTCCGATTCCCTACCCTCGTTCGACCCCACCCTCGGCCACCCCTCATCCGACCCCACCCCCAATCCTCTGTTCGACCCCATTTTGATTTAATATTTTTTTTTTTGGATTCCTTGCCCCACCCTTGGTCCCTCCTGTCTCCTGTCGTTCGACCGATAATTCTCCACTCGGCCCATTCTCCGATCCCCGCCACACCATCCCCCCTGCCCGTCCGGATCCTTCAGTCCTTATCCATAAGTCATCAATCAGGTAAGTCTAATTTTTTATATGATAATTTTAAAAATTAGTTTAATCAATTTATTTATATTTAAATATTTTTATATTATTATGATTAATTTATGCTATATTATTATTTTTTATTTATAATAATTAGATTAAATACATTAGTTGCATTATCCAAATTATAACTACTTTAAATTCTATAATATTGTATTAATTATATTTTAATTTATTATAATTTAAATAATTATAATTAAATTTGAATTATACTTGATATAATTTATAGTAAATTATATTATGTTAAGTATTTTACTTTGAATTAACTTATATGAATTAGATTAATTTAATTAAATCATGTCAATTTAGTGCTAGATTAAATTAATTTATGCCATGTATTTGATCAATTTGAATAATTTAAGTTATGTTTTAAATTTATGTCATGTATCTATTATGTTGTATTAATCTTATTTTATTTTTTTAATTTTTTATTAATTTAATAAATATAATTAAATTTAAGTTAAATTTGAATTAATTTGAAGTAAATTAGGTTATACTAATTGGTTTACTTTGAATTAACTTATATGAATTAGATTAATTTGATTAAGTTATGTCAATTTAATGCTAGGTTAAATTAATTTTTAGCATGTATTTGATCAATTTGAATAATTTAAGCTATCTTAATTCAATTAATTTATTTTGTAGGTAGTAGAAATGACAGAAATAGTAACAGCCTTGTACTATATCAATGGTTCTATGGTTAAAGGACCGTATGGAATAGAGTATACTAGCCAACCATAAAAGGCCATTAGATTGAAATATAGAATAAAATTCGAGAAGTTAGAAGATAAGTTATATAGAATTTTTCATATAGATAGAAATATAAATAAAATAATGGTAATATATAGATATCGTATTATTGTGCAATCGATAATTCTGAAATACGAATATGTTCTGATTGCTGATGATGAAGATATGATGATTATATTTTCAACTGTAAGTTCATATTCTTATTTATCCGGTGTAGAATTATATATTGATGTGTAATCTATTGAGAACACCAGAACTTTTTCTAATTCAGAGTACGATGAAGTAGCCGATCGAGATATTAGATTGACAATACAGACGAGTGAACATATTGGAGCTTCTAGTTTCTGTATGGCCAGTATTTTGCTGAATACTGATTTAAGAGATATGGAGGTTCATTTGACTATGGATATTGATGTGCCAAAATCTATTGTCAGACAAGTCTCATTATACATGGTGGTCGAAGATACTGTCCATATTAACAATTGACTTTTTAAGAAAGATGATGTACATAGTGAAGAAGGTATTGATGATGATATTCAACAAGTAGGTACATCCCATGATGTACATTTCTCATCTAATATGGAGCATTCAAATTATTTGATGTTTGAAACTCCCTTAGTTACATTTAGGAGTATTGATTGGATGGCTGCCAATGCATCAACATCATCTAGATTGCTAGTACCTTATAGTATCTAGGAAAGAGATGATGAGTTCACTATAAGAAAAAGGATAATTAGCTATGAAAATAAAATATAGCTAAATCTTGCAAAAGCATCGCTAAATACATCTACCGACGTAAAATGCATCAGAAAAAAAACATCGGCAAAAGTGCCATCATTGATTCCATTTGCCGACATTTAAAAATTTTCGTCGGCAAAAACACGATTCATCGATGTTTAATTAAACGTCGGTAATTAATTACCTATGCAAAATAGTCATCGAAAAAAAAATATTTATCGATGTTAACTTATCATCGTTAATATTTTACCCACGTAAAATAAACATCGATAAAAATATTTTTATCAATGGAAACTTACGTCAAAAAAAATATTTTTATCGATGAAAACTAATAGTCAGAAATATATTTTTTGCAACAAAAATTAAATGTCAGAAAAAATATTTTTATCCATGCTTATTTTATGTCGAAAAATATTTGACGATATAAATTTACGTCGGTAATAGTTAAGCGTGGCCAAAGGTGGCACGTTGGGATGCTTTTTGATGACTCTTTATATTGAATTTTGCTATGTTAATTTATGTCAATAAATATTTAACGATATTTATTTATATCGATAATTATTAAGCATGGCTAAAAATGGCATGCTGGCATGATAATTGACAATGATTATCTTTATTTATCGATGCTAAGTATTGTCGCTATTTATCTTTACCTACACTTTTTTGCATCGATAAATATTTTTTTTAAAAAAAATAATTTTATTTATACTAATTTTTTAAAACTTATAGACATCCATAAAACATTCACATAACAGATAACATAAGATATAACAACCACATAACAAATAAACGCATCCCAAAATTAAATTTATTTACTTTAAAATATCTATATAACATCCATATAAAAAAATACGTACATATACAAAATATCATACATACTATAGGTCCTTTAAAAAAAATATAATAAAATAAAATAAATCTCCATATCAATAGTGACATATCATAAACTTGCATTAATTAAAAAATTAAATTAGTAAACTAATTATCTAATATAAATATTAAAAATATATTAATTAAAAAGAATATAAAATTATACCAATAGGGAAGGCATCGTCATCATCATCAGTGGAGTCCTAATCATAAGTATCAGCAGGAACATTGAAAATCGGTGGGGGATGCATACGACGACATAACTTATCGAGCTTCACTCCAAATGCCTGAAGCGAGGACGAAAGCTCGGCATTGGCCTGCCATAGGTCTGCTATCTCCTCTTAATGTCTCCTCTCGGTCTCAGCATATCTTCTCTCCACCTCATGCAAACGAGCATCACAAGAAACATGTACTGCTCGAGAGGAGCTAGGGGTCATAACTCCATATCCCAATCCTATAACATAGCTAGGTCTCTTACCGAGCACCTCGTCATAGATATCATCATCTGTGGATGGGGTAGAGCCCTCAGCTAGGGGCTGGAATCGTATCTCCATCATACGGTTCTAATTAAAGAAAAAAGTAAATATAACTAAAAGTCTAAACTTTATAATGAAATTGAAATAGAACTTAAACACTTAATACTCACAAGTCTCTCCCTAGTCCCAGGAAGCCACTCGCCTATCGTTCGGCGATGGGTCCTATGTTAGACGTCAATCCGCCCGGACAGCTATCCTATCTTGATGTCCCTTTAAAATTTATGAATGTAAGTATATTGACACAGATATACTCTAACAAATCATTAAAGATGTATGCATGTGTACTTATTAGCTCATACTGATACTGTGCAAATGATTTTGATCCACCATAATGCATCATCGTGAGCCTCGACCTACTCTGTGAGGCCTTGTTGCAGTAGGCCTAATAAATAAATGCAATGAAGATATTAGTGAACATATTACAATAACATATCAATTCAATAATCAATATTTTTATTATACATAATAATTATACCTAATATGCAGGATCCTCATATCTTGTGCAGAGGAGATCCTAGTCAGGGCGTGATACACTCCTATACAGTGTCTCACATATTGCCCCACCCGACGTGCTTGGAAGACCTCCTTCCAGTGGATATGGAGCTCATATCTGAATCCTCTAAGCAATCGCCCCATATGCCGAAGGATAGTCTCTCGCACATGCGGGGTATCAATCTCCTAAATATCAGAATCATGCTACAAAAATAATATACAATATATGAGATTTATCCAAAAAATAAAATATCATAATCATAAAAAATTATATTTAGTTACCTGCAAATAGTCGAGAAGGACCTGCTGCTGTGGCCTCGTAACTTTGCGCCAATCGGTCAGCATTAGGGGAGCATATGAACGGATAATAATACCTACCTCGCACACGTATGGATCCCTGATATGGTGCTCTACTAGCATGACATATCCCAACGGGATGACAATTCTCATCCTCCCTTCGAGATGTGCCCTCCTTCACTCCTCCAACTTCTCATTTCTGGTGGCTCTACGTGTCTACCTAATCACAGTATCAGTAGCTGTAATAAAATATAAAGCTTAAAATTAGTTATTTACACATGATAAAAATTTAAAATAAATATAATACAAAAAAATAATCTATGATAGGAGATGATATGTCTGCTTCATCAGTAGTGTACTGCTGAGATGATGAAGAGGTACCAACATCTCCATGTTGGTCCCCCCATCAGATCGTCCTCCTAGTGGCATAATTTAAAATTAGTTATTTATAAATAATAAAAAATTAAAAAAATTAAATATAAAAAATTATAATATGTAGAATCAATCTGGACTAGCTAGTATGATCGTCTGATCATTAGGAGAAGCCAATGCATCGGCATCTCCTCGTGCAAGCCTTCGGGATCGTCCTCCTAGTGCCATATCTATATCAAATAATATATCAGAGATAATATAATATTTGATAAAAATTATATCAATACTAAATGATATATAAAATTTAAGATATATGAATTTTTTAAAAATTATATATTATCAATCAATATTAGTTTTTTAAAAAATTATATATTATTAATCGATATTTTATTTTATTATTATAAAAATTTTGGCAGCATCTTCTCATGGTTCTCCAAGTATACGATGTGAATATGGTGCCTATGCATCCTATCCAATATATATCCGGAGAACATATGAGAGATAACTACTGAACACCATATAATAAAATAAAATATCAATCAATAATAATAATAAGATTAAAGTTTTTCAAAATATCTAAAATTAAGGTATCTAAGAGCCGATCTTGATCAAGATCGACTCTTGAATGAGAATCTACGGCTCAATGTATGCAATTTTGGATCCATCTATGAACATATATTCAGAAATGGTATCCTAATTTATCAAAAAGGGATAACTCTATATTTTCATAAAATTTTTTCTAAAATATGAATATTTTTATATTTTATATAATAAATTTTATAAATAAAAAAATTATTTATATAACTAATAACTAAAAGCAAATAATCATGAATATAGTTTTAACAAGCTAGATCTACCATTGAAAAGAGCATCAGAGAGAAATACTTCATAAAATTAACAACACGAGGATCAAGATAAATTAGAGACTATCATTTTAGTTGAATCATAAATTATTTTATTAATTATATATATGTGTGTATGTATATATATATATGTATGTATGTATGTATATAGATATATATGTGTGTGTACATATGCAAAAAAAATAATATATATGTATGTATAATATATTATTTTAATTTTAAAAAAATAATTAAATATTTTATAAGATATATTATTTTATTTTATTTACTTTATTTACTTTTTTATTTTTTTATTTTTAAGCATTAAAAATAAATAAATAAATTATGAAAAAAAGGAAAAAAAACCCTTCCTCCCTCCCCCCGGTGCTTGCATTCCCCTCCTACCGTCACCACCCCCCTAGCTATGCCCTCCATAGTCACCACCGCCCCCTACGCCCCCCTCCCATCGTCACCACCGCCTCCTGCGCCCCCTCCCCTCCATCCATGCCTCCCTCCCCTCCACCCCCAAGCCATCCCTCAGTACCCATCATGCCATCGCCATCGCCACCCCCACACCCTGTCTAGGTCTCCATCGTGGGTCACCATCTCCAATAGCGCCCTCCCTCCCCTCCGTCCGCACCTCCCTCCCTCCACCCCCAGGGTACCTATCGCCACCACCACCTCCACACCCCGGCCCCACCCCCGGCCTACAGCTCCGCTCTACCCCACCCCACCCCTCCTCTTCTATCTCCATTCCTGGGCAACCAACCCCACCCCCTCTCTTCCCCAAGGATGCAAAAGCAAAAAAAAAAGGGTTTTACCTTTTCTAGAGTGGCGGCACAGCGGTGGTGGTAGCGGTGCGGCACCGCGATGTCGGTAGAGGCGGCGATGGTAGCGATGCAGGTGGATGCGGGGACCATCGATGGGGAGAAAGATCGAAAGAGAGGAGGAAATAGGAGGTAGCTGACGGAGAGGGTTTGGGCTGAGGAAATAGGAGGGCGGGGGCGGGAGACAAAATACGCGGAGGGAGGGATGGTAAATTTTTAAAAAAGTTTATCAACGCAAAGTTACGTCGATAATACTAATTATCGATAAATAAAAAATATTAAAAAATATTTAATAAAAAATTAACTTTTTATCGATGCAAAGTAATGTCGGCAAATCTGCACTTAGCTACGTTTAAGAAAAATATAGATAATAAAATTATTACCGACATCGACAAAAAGTTAGAAAAGATTTAATAAAAATTAAAATATTTAATAAAAAATATATTTAATAAAAAGGTATTTAATAAAAATATTATCGATGCAATATTTTCATTATAAAATAAGTATTTATCGATGATAAGAAAACATCAAAAAAAGTTTATTTAAAATTAAAATTAGGTTTATAAAATATATAACTAAAATTTAAAAATAAAAAAAATTAAAAAATAATTTTTGATGAAAACTATACATCAAAAATAAGATAAATTTTCTACATTAGCCTTTAACATAGGTAATTATTCTTTTTACCAACGCTTTCTTATATCACTAAAAGTTTATTTTTTGATGATTATTTTATGTTGATAATAACTTAATTACCATCCATTGCTTTTTAAATTAACTTTTATATTTTTATAAATAATTTATAAATATAATTATTAAATTTAAAATTTATCTTGATCATTTATTATCTAAATAATTATCATTAAAATATCATCATAAAAGTTCATCTCAATCCCAAAGCCTTAGCTATGTCGATCAATAATATTCGTCTCGATGATCAAGAACAATCGCATGATGATCTAATAGATAGAGATCATTAATGATCCAAAAACTTACAGTAATGATCTTGGTGATATTTATAATATACTATAAAAATTTTACTTGAATCGGACATTATTATCATGGTCAATTTAATAAGGGATGATTTCGACCATTAAATAAAAAATGAGTGATCAAAAAGCCAAATAACGTCCGATTAAGATGATTTTTTAGAAAAGTAATCTTTGCTATTATTTTTATCTTTTATACGATCATGATCATAAAATTTAAATCGTACATATATGAACCATCCACGTTAAGCAGATCTTATAAAAATACAAGTATATTTACCGATCTCAAGAATTAGTATCAAGAGATATAAAGTTTTGGATTATTCATATATATGTGGTTTGAATTTTATGATCATCAATATATAAACAATCAAAATATTAGTAAAGATCATTAATCTAAAAAATATCTTATAATCGGACATCGTTTGGCCTTTTGATCACTAGTTTTTTTATTTAATAGTTGAAATCATTCCATGCTAAATTAACTATGATAATGATGTCCGATTGAGATAAAATTTTGATAGTATGCTATAAATATCAGTGAGATTATTTTTATAAATTTTTGAATTCATCAATAATCTCTATCTATCAAATCATCATACGATCATTCATGGCTGTCGAAATCAAATTTTATTGATCGATATAGCTAGGACAACCTGATCGAGACAGACTTTTATAATGATAATCTAATAATAATTATTTAGATAATAAATAATGAAGATAAATTTTAAATTTTAAAATTATATCGATAAATTATTTATAAAAAAATTATTAAAATGACTCAATATTTGCCTACGCTCTTAATTGCATAGATAATAAGTTTATTTGCCTACGATAAAAATATACGTAGGTAATAAGAATCTTTACCTATGCTATTTAACATTGACAAATGATTTTACTTTTAATTAATTAATTAATTAATTAATTAATTTTGCTAAAACTTTTTCCAATGCAAAAGAATCATAGGTAATGATCTTAATTTTCTAAGAAAAAATAAACATAGGCAATTAATCTAATTTTCTACGCTAAGTTACCATCGATAATTTTTTTAAATAAATAAAATAAAAATTAAGTAAAATAAAAAAATATTTATCAATGATAACTAATCATAGGTAATAGATAATTACCTATAAAAAATTAAATTATAAGTAATTACACTTATTAACTATGCAATTTACCATCAGTAATTATTTATAAAAATAAAAAAAATAATAAAAAAATATTTTCTGACATTAAATAAACATAGGTAATAAGCTAATTACCTATGCAAGAATTAAGTGTAGGTCTTATTACCTATGCTAAATTAGCATCGATAAATTATTTATAAAAATAAAAAAATTAATAAAATATTTATCAACATCAATTTAGCATAGAAATAAGACTAATTACTGACATAACTATTATGCATAGATAATTCATCTTATTGCCTATGCTAATTTAACATTGATAAATTATTTATAAAAATAAAAAAAATTAATAAAAAAATATTTATCGATATTAAATAAAAAGAGGTAATAAGTCTAATTACCTATGAAAAACTTAAGTATGGATAATTAGGCTTATTATCTATGCTAATTTATCATTAATAAATTATTTATAAAAATAAAAAAAAATAATAAAAAAATATTTATCGATGTCAATTTAGCATAGAAAATGAGATTAATTACCTACGCAAGATGTAACCATAGGTAATTGGCCTTATTGCCTATGTTAGTTTAGCATCGATAAATTATTTATAAAAATAAAAAAAATTAATAAAAAAAAATATTTATCGATGCCAATTTAGCATAAAAATATTACTAATTACCGACGTAACTATTATACATAGGCAATTCATCTTATTACCTATGCTAATTTAGCATCAATAAATAATTTAAAAAAATAAAAAAATATTTGTCGATATTAAATAAATGTAGGCAATAAGACTAATTATCTATTGAAGACTTAAGCATGGGTAATTAGTCTTATTACCTATGCTAATTTATCATCTATAAATTATTTATAAAAATAAAAATATTAATAAAAAAATATTTATCGATGCCAATTTAGCATAGAAAATAAGACTAATTACCTACGTAAGATGTAACTGTAGGCAATTAGCCTTATTGCCTATGTTAGTTTAGCATTGATAAATTATTTATAAAAATAAAAAAAATTAATTAAAAAAAAATCTTTATCGATGCTAAATAAACGTAGGTAATAAGGCCAATTACCTACACAACCTTTAAACATAGATAATTGTTCTTATTACCTACGTAAATTTAGCATCGATAAATATTTATCAAATATTAAAAAATTAAGACCATCCATTATCGAGTCTTTGATTTAAATGCTGACGCTATGTTTACGTGGCTAATTATATTTGATGATGTTTAGTATGTAGCGTAGCTAATTATGCCAATTTTATCGATGTTTATTCCTTTGTACAGTTAATTATCATCTTTACCTAAGCAAAATTTTGTGTAGGTAAATTTTACATCGGCAAAATCCCTATTTCTTGTAGTGATTTCATAAAGAGCTCTATTTTGTGATAAGATAGAACTACAAACTGCTGTAAGATAGTATTCAATGGACACACATCATGAATTCAAGGTTGTTGAGTTAGAGCTGAATCTTTGGATTGTTAAATGTAAGAATACAAAGTTGGGATGTAATTGGAAGCTCCAAGCTATTAAGTGTGCTGGTTATTTTGAAATTACAAGATATGCTGGTCCATATATATGTATTTTGATCGTGCTTTCACAAGATCATTCTAGACTTAATTTGAATTTCATCGCTAATGAAATGCGTGATCTTGTAAAAGAAGTACCCATAATTTTCATCAACGGTATTAGTGTAGTCATAAAAAATAGATTCAATTATATGGTTGGTTATAGAAAGTTATGGAAGGCAAAGCAGAAAGCATTGGCACTGATACATAGAGATTGGGATAAGTCTTATGACTTATTGCCCAAGTGGTTGTGCGTTGTAGAATAATTTAATTCTAGATCTTGGATGAAATTTATTAATGATCCTAGTGGTCATCCATCATTTGCTATATTTGATCGTGTCTTTTGGACATTTGCACCATCGATTGTAGGCTTCAATTACTATAGACTTGTAATCAGTATTGATGCTACATTTTTATATAGAAAGTATCGAGAAAAGTTGATGATTGCAATTGCTGTCGATGAAAATAATCAAATTTTTTTCATTTTTATTTACAATAGTAGATGAAGAGTCGACAGATACGTAGGGTTGATTTTTAGCTTGCTTAAGATCTCTTATTGGACTACGTCAGGATATCTATCTAATTTTAAATCATGATGCAGGTATATTAGCTTCTGTATAAAATAAATATTTTGGTTGGCAGCCATTCTATGCACATTATGTATACTATTTATGCTAGGACTGCAAACAAGTCGAGCTGCTTGTGAGCTACTCGAGCTCGACTCGACTCGATTATTATCGAGTTCGAGTTGAACTCGAATAGCTTTTTGAGTTGAGCTCAAGTAGCAGGATACTCGACTCAAAAACTCACGAGCCTACTCGAGTATATATATATTTAATAATATTAATTTTATTTATAATATATATATTAATATATATATTATTAATAAGATAAGGCTCGATTTTGAGTTTGAACTCGAGCTTGAGTATGGCTCAGTTCATATTCAAGTCGAGTCGAGTCGATCTTGAGCCTTGCCTATTTTTTATTGAGCCGAGTTCGAGCTTGAAATGTTAAGACTCGACTGAGCTCGAGCTTTCAGTTACTCGACTCGACTTGGCTTAATTGCACTTCTAGTCTATGCCATGTAGTTAGTAATTTCAACACTATATTCAGGGATACAAAACTAAGAGATTTGTTGAAGAGAATAGGTATGCAAACACAATCCAGAAAATTTGATAAATATATGAAAAAAATTTCAAAAATGACTTTAGAAGCCTTTCAAAGGTTGTCTGAAATTTTAGTAGAAAAATGGTGTCTTATATATGATGGTGGCCAAAGATTCGATATGATGACTATAAATTTATCTAAATATTTTAATGGAGTGCTAAAAAATGCTCATTTTCTATCGATAACTTCATTGGTACAGCTCACTTTCTTCCGACTTGTATCATATTTTGATGGAAGACGTGCCCAAGCAGAGCATGCATTACATAGAGATGAATGATTTATTCTTTTGGCTACAACTCAACTGATTGCCAACCAATTTAAAGCCACATCCTATAATGTAACAAGATTTGATAGAGCAAGTGGAATATTTTAAGTGCAAATGGCATTCCATGGATCTTATATGAATAGAGGCAATAATACTCAGGTGAATTCTTAACGCAAAACCTTTCTTAATATCTTGTTAATAAATGAATATATATATAATTTTTAAGATTATAAATAAAATATGCATATTGTAAGGTTATCAGAGCATACGTGTACATGTCAGAAATGACAATGCTATTATTTGCCATGCTCCCACATGATGGCTGCTTGTGCTTATGTATCGATTGATTTTTGGCGATGCGTTGATGGTTGTTATAGTATGGATGAATACCATCATAGTTACGGTCATTAATTTTATCCAATTTCGTATGTTGATTATTGATCATAACAAACAAATGATATGCTGATGTCCCATAGTCCCATCGATTACGGTAAGTGAAAGACTACGATCCTCGTGACTTAGGAATAAAATGGATTGGATAGAAGTTAGCAATAGGCCTAAGTGTCGGATTTATGGCCAAGAAGGACATGATAGATGTTCATGTCCAACAAATAGATCATGAATATGAGCAAACTTGTTCAGTGCAATATATGATGAATCTTATGTTATTTGTAATTTTTCATGTACATTACTATGAACATACCATTTACTTTGTAACCTCTATCGTTTGATATTAAACCGTGTTCTCTAATCTTATTAATCTTTATTGATGATTAAAGCAAATGATATTTGATATTAATTTTTATTGTGTGCTCTAACCTTTGTAATCTATACTCATTTTATCAAACAATTATATATAGCTGCAGTATATAGTATTTATGGAGCCAGGTCCATTAGATCCGTTGGTCCTCCATTCACATGCTACTTATCGCTCATCAGCCATCTAGGATGGTCAGGTATATTTTTTCATTAGCTATTGTTCCATTTTTTTTATAATTTTAACATTAGATGCTGTACAAAATTATCAAAGTACATCTAGAACTAATATACCATTTTTATCTTTACAAGAGTCCAATTTTTTACGATGTCGATGGAGGGACCTGATTAGGTCTCGGGTGATCCTGTTGGATTTACGTATAGCACCATATCTACAGCAGACCAGGTTTTATGGTATCTTCCGCATTGAATTTATAATATTAGACTGGCACTTGATCACTGCATTCGTAGAGCGGTGGCATATGGAGACACATACGTTTCATCTACCGTATGGTGAGTATACTATCACCTTGGAGGATGTTAGCATACAGTTGGGTTAACCAGTCGACGGTCTTCCAGTAATAGATAGTATACATCATGTTGGCAGCAGGTATGTTTCGATCCTTTAGGAGCTGTCCCACCCCTTGATAGACTAAAGGGTTCCTGATTGAGTGTTGTATGGTTAGCTGAGCAGTTTGATAGGCTACTGGATATTGTAGATAATGTTGCCATACAGCATTATGCTGTGGCATATATTTTGCAAATGTTAGGAGGGTGCCTATTTTTAGATAAATTTAATAACTTAATTCATCTCATATTTTTACCATTACTTATCGATTTTGAGACCGTGAGTCACTGCAACTGGGGTAGTGCCGGTCTAGCTTAGCTGTACAGAGTGCTTTGTAGAGCATGTAAGATAGATACACATTAGATTATGGGACCCTTGATTTTGCTACAAGTGTGGGCATTTGATAGATTTTCTTATATTCATTCCGTAGATTAGATCGACCTCTTATAAATCCTTTTATGGATTTAGCGGATGGAGGTGCCTTACCACGTGGACCACTAGCCATGAGGTATGTACATGGAGTGCTACCATCGATCGACAAGATCATGTTATAGATGGACCAACAGTCAATCATCTCATGCACTACTATGACGATTACATGGAGTGGTACCGTCGCATCACTCATCATTTCATTTGCCAATCTGGTATGATGTTTGATTATCTGGTAAGTAATAATCAATTTATTATATTATTTTATTAATTATTTATATATTTGATTGGTCTTTTTTCTTTAGAGTATCAGTTTGTCATAGATTCATCATCTTTGTAGCCTAGAGTCTCCATCCATCTCTAGGCCAGTTATACAGGATATATGCATGATGGTACTCCATGCCGTTGATGAGCATGAGTGTATCTCCATGGAGTATGGTGCAGCAGGATCCACACCATCACCTTATCAATATCCATCATCATCGAGAGTATCGCCTGATCCGTACTATAGCGCTAGTCAACCATATCACTACTACAAAAAGAGTCTATGGTAGTGTATATTATGGCAGCAATTTTGGAAATCGCTGCAATAAACTCTATGATCGTGGTTAAAAAAAATCACTACTATAGGTCGACCTATAATAGTGGTTATAAAAAATCACTGCCACAGGTAGACCTATGGTAGCGGTTCTTCATAATCGCTACAATAGGTCTGACCTATAGCAGCGGTTCTTTTTAACAGCTACCATTTTTTTTAAAAAATATTATATAATTTTAAAATTTAATATCCATCTTTATCATTCATTATCTAAATAATTATCATTAAAGTGTTATTGCAAAAGATCGTCATGATCCGATGGCCCTAGCTTCATCGATTAGAAAAATTTGATTTCGATGATCATGAACGATAATACGATGATTTGATAGATGAAGACCTTCGATGGATTCAAAAATCTACAACAATGATTTCGATTATGTTTGTAGTGTACTATCTAAGTTTCACTTCAATCGGATATCATTATCTTGGTCAATTTAATATAGGTTAATTTCGATTGTTAAATGATAAATGAGTGATCAAAGGACCAGACGATGTCTGATTATGAGATAATTTTTTTTATAAATGATCTTGGCTACTACTTTAATCATTTTTTATAGTGGTGATTATAAAATTTAACTCATAAGACTAAGAATGACCTAAAACTATACGTCGCCTAATAACCATTCTTAAACTCCGTAGGTTGTTAAGCTCGTACTTTTGCAATATTTACTTAACGTGAATAGTTCATACGAAAATGATTTGAATTTTACTATTATTGTCATATAAAATGATTAAAATTATAGCAAAGATCATTTAACTAAAAAATTATCTTATAATCGGATGCCATTTAGCCCTTTGATTACTTATTTTTAATTTAACGATCGAAATCATTCCATACTAAATTGATCATGATAACGATATCCGATTGAAGTAAAACTTTGATAGTATGCTACAAATATCATCAAGATCATTATTATAGATTTTTAGACCAATCAAAGATCTCCATCTATCAGATCATCATATCATCATTCGTGATCGTCGAAATCAAATTTTTCTGATTGATGAAGCTAGGGCCATCGGATCAAGGCAACCTTTTGCGATGATACTCAAATAAAAATTATTTAGATAATGAATGATGAAGATGTGCATTAAATTTTAAAATTTTATAATATTTAGAGAAAAAATAAGAGAAAAATCATTTCCAATCTACGATAGTGAATATTGAAAATCGCTGCCATAGACTTATAGCAGCAGTTAGAAAATTACTGCTATAGATCTATAGCAGTGGTTTTCAGTAACTGTTGCCATAGATCTATTGCAGTGATTGAAAAATCATTATCATAGGTTAGGTTAAAAATCTTTAAAATTTTTTTCCATCTGTGCGCTCTCTCTCTCCCCCCTCCTCTCCGTTCCCGGTAAGACTCCCCCCAAGTCTTCCCTCCCGACCGGCACCACCCCTCCTTCCCCCCAGCTGGTGCCACCCCTCCCCGACGATCTTTGTCCACCTCTCGCCCATCCAACCCCCTCGATCGTCCCACCCTCTATGCTGCACTTCCCATCCCCGTTCGCCGCCGTCACCCCTTACCCTCCCATCCCTGGCCGCCCACCCCCTACCCTCTCCGACCACTGTCGCCCACCCCTTGCCCTCCCCGACCCTTGCCACTCGTCCCCATCCTTTCCATCCCCAGCTGCCCCCGCTCCTGCCCTCTCCATCCCCGACCGCCCCGCCCCACCCTCCCCTTCCCCAGCCACCCACCGCCCTACCCTCCCCATCCCCGGCCGTCGTTGCCATCTCCTGCCCTTCCCATCCCTAATCACTCGCGCCCCTGGCCTCCCCATCACGGTGCCCCTCCGAGCCTCCTCTCCCTCTCTCTCTCCCCTTTCCCACCCCCCACCCTCTTTCTCTCTCTTCTCTCTCTATCTTACTATCTTGCTCTTATTTTATAGGTTACCTCTAGCGCTGTTGTCTTCCTCTAATACCATCGTCGGTGACCCTCGAAGCTTTCAGTGCGACTTTCTCTCTATAGCCATAGATATAATTTTTATTTTAATTTCATAGTATTATTTATTAATATTGGACTAGATCTGTTAATGGATTGGGTTCGGATCGAAACTTGGATATTCAAATCCGGATCTGATTTTAATTACTGGTATTGGATCCGAATTCGAATATCCGATGGGTCCATACTTGAAGTACTAGACCCAGATCCTAATGGATTTTGGATATCCGGACCCAATTCTGGGATCCGAAACTAAGAAAGGGAGAGGGAGAGAGGGAGGAAGGGGTTCGGCCTTGCCGTCGTCATCGACGAGGAAGACCAAGAGAGAGAGAGAGGGAGGAAGAGGGTCCAACCTCTTCGGCATCACTGAGAGGGAGGGGGTCCAACCTCATCGACGAGAGAGATCGAGAGAGTGAGAGAGGGAGGGAGCGATGGTAATGTCCTGGTGATGTTGAGGACAAAACTTACTTGGTATCATCAAGGTCTTAGACACATTTGTCAGAAGCGATGGTGATGTCGATATTATAGATGCCATTAGGCGATGACTTCAACTTTTTGATATAAATTATTAGAGTCTATTTATTAATGTGTTACTAATATTATTGTTCAATATATTATATTGATTAATCTTCATTAATGTTGTAGATCATGATAGCACCAAAATGTCATCTAGCTTTCACCCCTATCTCTTAGCGGGTTATGCGGAGTTCGGCATGGATGACTTCAATATTCTGGTATAAATTATTAAAGTCTATTTATTAATGTATTTCTAATATTATTGTTCAATATGTTATATTGATTAATGTTCATTAACGTTGCAAGTCACGATGGCACCAAAACATTATCTAGCTTTCACCCCTGCCCCTTGGCGGGTTATGCAGACTTCGACATCTGAGGAGCAGTCGGAGCATACTCCATCACCTCTGCATCGACTGCTCACCACCGACATCTACTCCACCGATGATATCTACTCCACCGATATCTGAGCCTCCACCATCATCTACATCTCCGACACATGCTACTCCATTGGCATTTGATTGTATATTTTTATTATATTATTTATTTATTTTTATATAGTATTTGTATACTTATATATTTGCATAATATATTTTCATTGTAGGTGCATTATTGAGCCAGATATTTTATGGTTCTACACGTATGGTGCATGTGTGGAACCGCCAGCATCAGGTGATGGTGCAGTATGATGTAAAGGGAAGGTCAGTACGAGAGACCGCGTGGGAGATACATTTCTTTTTTAGAATATTTATGAGGTGGTCAGACATTATTCTCATAGAGTCCAGAGACTGGTGATTGATGGATTCTGCTATTAGGGACCGAATGTGGGAGGAGACATGGGTAAGTGCATTTTAATTATATTTATGCATTTTACATGTTTACACTATGTTTGATTAGAATAATTTTATAACTGACTTTTGATAACTTTGTACAGAGAAGGTATGATTTTTCTGACCACGAGAGAGTTCAAGATGCCCGACTGAAGAAAATCGAAGAGTTGTACCGGGGCCACAAAGTCAAGCTCTATAGAGGATGGCTTGAGCACCGATGAGACACTCTGGAGGAGCTTCTTTCTTGGATACAGGACTGTCCTCCGAGTCAGTGGAAGATGATGGTTATACATTGGAGGAGCTAGGAGTTTGAGGTAAAATTACTAACTTTTAAATTTTTTAATATGCTTAAAATTATATTTAAATATTTTTTAAATATTTATTATTTATTTAAATACTTATTAAGCTACCTCCTATCAGAATTGGAAGAATCGGACAGTCTGGAGTATACGCACACTCTCGAACATGAGCTTATGGCCAGTCATGTGCATAGAGAGATAATAAATTTTAAATCTTACTAGATAAATTAAATTAATATTTTTTTTATTTTTTTGATAAACTAATCCATTGTTATAGTTGATGAGAGATAGAGTGATGCCCAGCCGTACCGAGATCTTTCGATCCTGCCATATGGACAAGAATGGTAGATCGATGAACAACGTGATCGAAGGATTTTTGTAAGTATTAAATATATTAGTATATATGATTTGTATTATAGCATTTTTTATAAAATTTTATTTAAATTTATAATTACAAAATCAGTTAGATATGCTTACGAGTGAGGGTCCAGATATCTCTGGCCTTCATGACCATTTGTCTCAGGTCTTGGGGCCTGAGCACTCTGGGAGGATCCGATATAGGCCCGGACATATACCGACCAGCTATTGGTTTGAGGCGAGCGTCTCTTCATCAGCTTTCGATATCATCAGTCAGAAGAAGCTTGAGGAGGTATTAGCATGGGTAGATCATGCTGCGATGCGGGCAGATCGGGCTGAGAAGCATGCATCTCATTTAGAGTGTATCGTGAAAGACATGGTGTCGATGCTCAACATGCATTTTGGAGGTACCTTCATGAGCTTTGAGGATATGTTGGCCCACATTCTAGCTCCAGCTCCTCCAGCTTCAGCTCTGGCTTCAGCTCCAGCTCTAGCTCCAACTTCGGCTCCAGCTCATGCTTCATTTTCTGGTGATGATGATAATATAGATTTAGAAGACTTTTAATATATTTTTTTAAAAAAATATTATAATAAATTTTATTCGATAATAAAATTTTAGCATTTTAAAAATATTTTTATATTTATAATATTTTTTTATATTATATATCTCTGCATTGATCAAGTAAAATATATAAAAAAAATTTATATTTTTTTAATTATTTAAAAGATATGGTAGTGATTTTACAATCGCTGTCATAGACGTGCCAACTGCTATCGTAGACATGTGTCAATCGTTGCCATAGACTCTATAGCAGCGATTATGTAACCATTGCCATAGACTCTATAACAGCGGTTATGTAACCGCTGCCATAAGTCAAGATATTACAGCGGCTACATAACCGCTGTAATAGATAGTTTATGATATTGGTTCTCATAATCGCTGCAATAACCGCTGCAATAGATCTACGATGATGGCTGCAGTGGTAGCGGTTATATAACCGCTGTATAGCCTATAGCAGTAATTTTTTGGACTACGGCAATGGTTTGTAACCACTGCCATAGTCCTATTTTGTAGCAGTGTATACCACATGCACGGAGTTTCAAATGTTGAAGTTTTTTTCATTCAGTCCTTATATGTCATCTGAGGCTTACATGCACGACGACATGACACGGTTTTAGTTCGTTGATGAGCTGCTAGCGCATTTTGGAGTTACCCATCTGGGAGCTTTCAATCATACAGCGGGCATTACAGATGATGATGTTATAGATGATACTGTCACAGATTTCTATCATGGCATTGAGGATCATCATAGCTTGAGTGAAGCCCAACCTATCCCACATCGTCGGCAACCATCCAGGAGAAAGCGACGACCGCCTTGTGGAACTTGATTAGATTTTTTTGAAACATTTTATTGTACTCATGTAGGATTTGTTTTTCTTTTGTTTTATAATATTCATGTGGAATTATGTTGGACTCTATTTGTTTCGGTATTACATGTTTCTAAAATTCAGATTGTTAGTTATATCAATAAAATTATTTATTTATCGATTTTGCTTTAGGTTGAACAGAATGTGTTGTTTGTTTAGATGGTGTTATGATGGATGATTTTTGAATTTTAAGTAGTTTAGCAGGTTGGAGCCAAGCTAGAGAACCCTTGATTTTTGGGGCGGTCGGCCGGTCGGGTTTTGGATGGTCTTTTAATTCCTATCTGAATTAGGGTTTTGATACATATTTTTTTTTAGGGGGTTTTGACCCATTTGGCATAGTACATTGGAGCTAGTTGAAGCTTGAAAGTTTAAAATCGAAACCCTAATTGTTCAGCACATCAATTCAAATTTTTCTGGAATGGTTTTAACCCTGATCAACCTCGATCGGGCAAAACCCTAGTTTTAGCCCTAGTCAACCTCGACCAGTGGACTAGGCAAAACCCTGGTCGATCGATTTGGCACTATCCGAGCCAATCTAGTCAACTGCTCGTATTGAACATAATTCATGGTTGATTGGCCATGGTCAACCATAGATTCGATCGATCGATCGATCCAATGGTCGATCGATCGATGTGAGCATCATTTTCTTCGATATTCTATAGTGGACCTACTGAGACATAGGTCGATCGATCATGATCGACCGACCCATAAAGGCGATCGATCGATTTGGCACTATCCCAAGCCGATCTGGTCGATCGATCGATCAGCCATGAATTGCTCGATATTTTGTGGTTGATCGACTAAGACCTTGGTCGACCGCCATGCGGTCAACTAGCCTATAATCATGGTCGATCGACCACGATCGATCGAGGAAAATGCTGATCGATCGGCCTTAATCCTAATTAATCAATCTACATGATCGGTCAAGTTTGAAATTCTGAACAATCGATCCATCTATAAATTAAATCCATGGTTGATCGATCGAAACCCTAATTGACCAATCTACACGATCGGTTAAGTTTGAAACCCTGAACGATCGGTCTATCTATAAATTAAACCCATGGTCGATCGTGTGAGCTCAGGTATGATGCTCTCAAGCCTTGAAAGCAGGTGAAAAGAAAGCAAGGAGCGAATGAAATCAAACATCAAAAAGCTTCGACAAACACTTTAGAAGAGCTGGCTTGGATCTTATCAGAAGAGCCAGCTTGAGCTGCAAAAGAGCCAGTCTAAATTTTGAGAGAGCTAGCTTGAGTAGAAGTCTAGAAAGCATATCTGACTGATATACTGGAAGAGCTGGCTCGATTCGTATCAGAGCCAGCTCGAGTAGAAGCTGGGCCAGCTCGAACCCTGATAGAGCCGGCCCGAGCAGCAGAATAGAGAGTGGTGATTCAAGCTCTCACAGGAAATATCATCGTCGAGCCAATCTGATTGCTGACCAAGCCAGCTCGATTAGTGAATAGAATAGAATATAGTTTCTATTCTACCCTGAGATTGGATTTAATCCTAGAAACTTAGGACCTTGGTTTGTAAGGTCCTAACCTATGGATTGGACTGAAATTTATCCAATGGATATGTGCATGAAAGACATGGGTGTACATGGGCTCGAAGAGTGCATCACATTAGATTAGCTAGGATAGTTTTTTAGGTTGGATTATATTTGACCAGGTATATATACTCTTTACTGAGTTTTATAAACTAAGAATAGACTCAATACAAGCTTTTTTTCTCCAAAATCTCTCTTCTTCTCTCATTCTCTCCCTTTTCTCCACGTCCTGGGATTTGCTAGGATTTTAACCAAAAGGCCATCTCTTTTCTTGGATCCTTGTTATAGTTTCCACAATCATCGAGTAACAAGGATTGTTCCCAATAGATTGGTATTAGAGCGGTGCCATCGGTGGAACAACAATTGGTATCAATGCCCTGGTATTAGATCTGATGGAGAAAAGATCAATGCTTTGCTTGAGATTGTGGTAAGGTGCTGAATAGATTCCCTTGAATATTATTTTTTGTTTTTGTGTTTGGTTATTAAAATCTAGTTGGGATGACATCGAGTACCATCAAGATGGACTTTGGAAAGTTCGATGGAAAGGATAACTTCAGCCGCAATAAATGATGAAGAATCTGTTGGTGTAGAATAGAATCTACAAGGTCTTGACTCATGAAAGAGCAGAAAAATTTTTTGTTGAAGAATGGAAGGAACTTGAAGAGATAACTTTTAGTACGATTCATATGTACCACGCTGATAAGATTTTATCGGAGATTAATATGAAAACCATATCGAAGAAACTTTAGTAGAAACTCGTGAACATGTATATGGGCAAGAACATGACAAACAAGCTATGGTTGAAGAAGCAGTTGTATAGTTTGCGGATGCTCGAAAGAGAAGACTTAGTTTTCCACATCTAGAAGTTCAATCAAGTTTGCTTAGATATTATGAGCTTTGATGTGAAGATTGATGAGGAGGATAGAGCCCTCATATTATTGTGTTTACTGCCAGTAGCATATGATGGTCTCATTACTACACTGATGTATCGAAAGAAGATATTAAACTTCGAGAAAGTGATTGGAGTTCTTAGGTCCAAGGAGCAGCGAAAGAGGCTAGTTAGAGGAAATCCTAATTTAGAGGTACTTTTTGTAAATGAGAGGCAAGGAAGGCCTAGGGAGAGGACTCGAGATAGATCTAAGGATAGATCAAAGTCTCCAAAAAATCAGAAGGCTTGAAAATGCTATAAGTATCATCAACCTGATCATATTAGAAGAAATTATCCATCTTTGAAGAATGAAAAGGAAAAGGATGCTTTTAAGGATGGATCGACTAGTGGAAATGGTGCTCTATCATTTGAAGATAGTGGAGAACATATACTGATAGTATTAGATGAAGTAACAAAGTTGGACAATCACTAAACATTGGATTCAGTGTGCTCTCATCATTACATTGCACATCAGGAATGGTTCTCATCTTATGAAAGATCTAATGAGGAAGTGTAAGTCTTGGAGATGATCACCTACATAAAGTTGCTGATGTTGTTACAGTAAGAGTGAAGATGTATGATGGAGTCATATGGACACTCACCAATATGAAGCATGTATCAGAACTGAAGAAGAACCTGATATCCCTGGGTTACTTGGAAGGACAGGGATATGCTTTCAATTATCAGCCAGGTAGTGGGTGTTTAATAATTTTTAAGGGTGCATTGGTGGTGATGAAAGGAAGAAAACTGAGTAACAATCTATACAGAATGGAGGGCTCAGTGGTTATAGATAGTGCAGAGATGTCTATAGCAACACAAGAGGAGCAGCTAGCCTACAAGCTATGGCACTATCGTATGGATCACTTGAGTGATAGGAGGTTCACAGAGTTGAGTAGAAGAGATTTGATTTCAGTAGTCAGAAAGGAAGGAGATGATCTATGTGAGCCCTGTATCTATGGCAAACAGCACCAAGTTACATTTGCCAGTAGTACCAAGCAAAGTAAAGCTATTTTAGAGCTTATTCACTCAGATGTATGGGGACCGATACCTGTTACATCTCGATGTGGAGCGAGATATTTTATTATCTTTATAGAGATTTCTTCAGGAAGGTATGGATCTATCTAATGAGGAAAAACTCAGATATTTTTGCTCGATTTAAAATCTTGAGGGCTAAGGTGGAGATGAAAATAGGGTAGCCAGTGAAGTGTTTGAGGTCTGATAATGGAGGAGAATATACCAGCCTAGCATTTAGAAGATATGTGAGAAAAATGGAATAAAATGCTATTACATAGTGAAGATGATCCCTCAGCAGAATGGTGTCATGAAGAAGATGAATTGAACACTGACAGAGAAGATCAAAAGCTTGAGGCTACAGGCATCACTATCTAAATCATTTTGGGGTGATGCTCTTATTTATGCATGTTTTCTTGTTAATAGATCTCTCCATAGAAAATTGAATGGAGGACTTTTAGAGGCTATCGAGAGTGGAAAGAAGGTGGAGCTTGGCCATCTAAAGATATTCAACTGTCCTGTATATGCTTTGGTAGAAGAAGCCGGTAGAAGCAAGTTGGAACCAAAGTCACAAAAGATGATATTCATCGAATTTCCATGAGGTGTGAAGGATTTTTCGCTATGAGATTTACATTCTCAGAGGTGTGTCATCAGTCAGAATATGATATTTGATGAAAAGAGCATCATCTTGAAGCCAGAAAGTGCAGATGGATTTGTGAAGACAACACAAGACAGCATGGAAAAGCTTTTGGATATAGGTGATTTGTCCTTAACATCAACCTCGGATCATATTCAGTTTGAGGTGAAGTTAGGTAGGCATGGTGATACATCTATGGAGGACCAGCATGGAAAGTGATCTATCTTGAAAGAAGTGCAGAGATAGCCACAGACAGTAAATTTACAGGATACCATAAGAGGAGTGGCACTGCACAAGCCGAAGCATATTGTTCATAAATTGGTGCGATATGGCATTAATGAGACTATTTCCTATGCTCTCATCACTACCAATAGAGATCTAGAGAGTTTTAAGGAGGTCATGGAGAGTTCATATTGGGAGTCATGGATGTAGGCCATGATGGAGGAGATAGAGTCTCTCAAGAAAAATCGGACATGGCAACTGATGGATCTACCAAATGATGCTCGACCCAGTCTCTCCAAATGAATTTTTACTAAAAAAGAAGCACCTTTAGACCAAGATGGAGTGAGGTACAAGGCTAGACTGGTAGCCAAAGGGTACTCATAGAGAGAAGGGATTGATTACTCAGAAGTCTTCTCTCCGATTGTCGAACATACGTCCATCAAGATGTTATTCAGCATAGTTGTTGCTCATGACTTGGAGCTGGAGCAAATGGACATTAAGACAATATTCCTTCATGAAAATTTGAAGAAGAACATATACATGGAGCAGTCATAGGGCTTCAGGGAGCCTGGGTCAGAGAGAGATATCTATTTACTGAAGAAATCGCTATATGGATTGAAGCAATCTCCTAGACAGTGATACAAGTGGTTTAACACTTATGTGAGAAGCATTGAACTTTTTAGATGTGATCATGATCTATGTATATATGTGAGATCTCTGAAAGATGGATCTTAGTTATACTTACTCTTATATGTAGATGACATACTGATAGCATGCAAGAGTAAGAAAGTTGTGCAGGAGTTGAAAGAAGCTTTGTCTCGAAAGTTTGAGATGAAGAACTTGGGGCCTACAAAGAAGATCCTTGGTATAGAAATCAATCATCAGAGATAGAACCAAGATGCTGCTACATCTATCTTAGGGAGGATATATCAAAAAGATCTTAAGAGATTTGGAATGAAGAAGGCCAAACCGACTGAGCTGCCACTAATCGAACATGTCAGACTCTCTAAGATCATGTCATCACAGACTAAGATGGAGGTTCAGGAGATGAAAAAGGTTCCATATGCTTCTGGTGTGGAAAGTATTATATACTCTATGGTATATTATAAGCCAAATTTAGCCCATGCAGTGAGTCAAGTGAGCAGGTTTATGGCTCAGCTTGGAAAGAAGCATCGGAGAGCAATGAAGGATATCTTCAGATACTTGGCAGGTTCAGTTGGGATTGTCATGTACTATAGTCAGCAGAAAGGTGCTAAAGAACATCCTAACATGTCTAAGAAAGCTCAAGGGCTAGTAGAGAAATTATGGATGCAGATTTTGATGAAGATGTGGATACTCGATGCTCGACTATAGATTTTATATTTGGCTTATATGGAGGTTCAGTCTCATGGAGATCTTGTTTGCAGTCAATTATGGCCTTGTCCACTATTGAAGCAGAGTACATTGACATCACAGAGGTAGCGAAGAAGGCTCTATGGTTGAAGGGCTTGGCACTGGAGATGGGATTCCCATAGGATGCAGTCAAAATGTATTGTGATAGCAAGAGTGCTTTGTTACTCACACAGAACTCTATATATCATGCAAGGACCAAGCACATTGATATCAGATATGACAGGATCAGAGAGCTAGTAGAGGATGGTGAAGTGAAGCTCGTGAAGGTTCACACAAAAAAAAATTCAGCTAATGTGCTCAAAAAAGTACTTTCATGGAATAGCTTTTATAATTGCATGATACTATTGATGGGATTATCAGATAGAGCTAAGTTTACAAAGACTTGGAAGCACCAAGACGGAGAATATGAGCTTAGGTATGGTGCTCTCAAGCCTAGGAAGCAGGAGGAAAAAAGGCAAAGAGTGAATGAAATCAACCATCGAAAAGCTTCGGCAAATACTTTAGAAGAGATAGCTTGGATCCTCTCAGAAGAGCTAGCCTGAGCTGAAGATGAGCTAGCCTAAATTTTGAGAGAGCTGACTCGAGCAAAAGTTTAGAAAGCATATCTAGTTGATACATTGGAAAAGCTAGCTTGATTCGTATCAGAGCCAGTTCAAGTAGAAACCGAGTCGGTTCGAATCTTGATAGAGTCAGCCCGAGCAGTAGAATAGAGAGTGGTGATTTGGACTCTCGTAGGAGATATCAACATCGAGCTGATCCAATTGCTGACCGAGTTTGCTCGATCAATGAACAAAATAGAACATAGTTTCTATTTTGATATGAGATTGGGTTTAATCCTAGAAACTTAGGGCCTTGATTTGTAAGGTCCTAAGGAGGCTAACCTGTGGATTGGACTGAAATTTATCCAATGAGTGTGTGCATGAAAGATGATAAGTACCATAATTCATCAATAAAAATATTAATTTATTAATTAATTTATATTAATTTTTAAAAATTAATGATCAATTTATATATATTTTTGAGAAATTAATATTTTTATTAATTAAAAAATTAATTAAAAAATAATAAAAATTAAAAAAATAAAATTTTATAATCAATGGAAAGAGCTCTTTTTTTTATCATAATAAAATAAGTTTGAAGTAAAACGAAGCTAAAATGGACTAGATATAAATTTTTAAAGATAAAAAAAAATGGCTCAGTCGGCTCAAGCCACCATGCCATATCAGTCGGCGCATCTAAACACACTAAACTAAGCCAACAAAGTTAGCAACGCTAGCTAACTCAACCGCAGAAGTCATCAGCTGATCTACGATCTAGGCATGGACTGTCAGCTCAGTAGAAATCGGTGAATCATGGAGCGACACGTGGTGGACCTAGATCCTTAAAGAATTTATAAAAAATCTATTACGGCTCACAGAACATTTTAGACTTTTCACTCAATGATAGAAGGCACTGATTTATTGTAGTGTATGGTGCAACCGGTCCATGCGGTCCATGGGAACTGTAATTATGCGATCAGATGGCTGCAGTAGCTTGCGGTCAAGATCGGACAGTGGAGGTTTAAAATCGAATTTGATTCGAAATCAGCTTCATGTGGATCACCATCGGACGACAGCGCTCACATCTAACTCAGATCCAATGGTCCAGAATGCTTTCGATGGTGATCAACACTCCCAATGCATGATCAGCGGCCAGATTTTCTCCATCAATGCATGATCAACGATCAGAATTTAATCCGACCTAATCTAGATTGATCCACATCCAATTTGATAATTTTTAATCCATTGGATTCCTATTTGAATTGCCAGATTCCATTTAGAGCAATAGAATTCATTTAAGACTCCTTTTAATCCAATTTTTACTTGAATTTCTTCATATTTTAACGATCAAAGACCTCCTTAATCCGACATTGCCTTTAGAAAAAGTCTCAAATCCTCCTAGCTCTATAAATAAGACCCCAGACATCCAGAATTGAATATCTTTGGTCAAGGTAAAGCTTTGGTATAGGATGAAGTCAGGCTTTGGATTAGAGGCTGCCTCAAAGTAACGGGTGTCGAGAATAAGAGCTGGACTTCTATACCATCTTTCTGTCGATACCGATCCAAGATCAGAGATCGACCTATTTTATTTTTTATTTTTAAATTTTATATATTTAAATTATGAATATTTTAATTAATATAATATTTATTTTTATACTCTTTAATTTCATGCACTTTATTTTTATTGTAATTTAAATTCTATACTTTAATCATTGCTCTTTATTTTACTACAAGTAGATGCTAAGATCTAACTAGTAGATCTTAGTACCAAGTTTATTTTTCTGCATAATTTAATTTTTACTTCATAATTTTAATTTTTAATTTCTAACTTTAAATTTTATTTTTAATTTTTTTTTTAAAAAAAAAATAAAGATTTTAAATCTAAAACACTACATTCCCTGTGGATTCGATCCGACTCACTGTTATCTACATATTTTTAATTATTTTAAGAAGTTAGATTAAACTGATAAATATAGTGTCTTAACGACAACATCGCGCTCTTATCAAATTTTTAGCGATGTTGTTGTTAAAACATCATGTTTATCAGCTTAATCTAATTTTTTAAAATAATTAAAAATACATAGATAGCAGTGAATCAGATCGAATCTATAGGAAAGGTAGTATTTTAGATTTAAAATTTTTAATTTTTGAAAAAAAAGAATTTAAAAATAAAATTTAAAGTTAAAAATTAAAAATTAAAATTATGAAGTAAAAATTAAATTATGCAGAAAAGTAAATTTAATACTAAGATCTACTAGTTAGATCTTAGCATCTACTTGCAGTAAAATAAAGAGGAATAATTAAAGTATAAAATTTAAATTATAATAAAAATAAAAAGTATGAAATTAAAGAGCATAAAAATAAATATTATATTAATTAAAAAGTTAATAATTTAAATAAATAAAATTTTAAAAAAATAAAATAGACTGATCTTTGATCTTGGATCGACATCGATAGAAAGATGATGTAGAAGTTTAGCTCTTCTTCTCGACACCCATTGCTTTGAACCAGCCTCTAATCCAAAGTCTAGCTTTACCCTATACCAAAGCTTCATCTTGATCAAAGATATTCAATTCTGAAAGTCTGAGATCTTATTTATAAAGCTAGAAGGACTAGAGATTTTTTGTAGAGGCAATGTGGGACTAAGGAGGTCTTTGATCGTCAAAATATTGAGAAATTCGAATGAAAATTGGATTAAAAGAAGTCCTTGATGAATTCTGTTGCTCTGAATGAAATTTGGCCATTCAAATAGGAATCCAACAAATTAAAAATCATTAAAATTGGATGCGTATTGATCCAAATTAGGTCGAATTAAATCTGATCGTTGATCGCATGTTGATGGAGAAAATCTGGCCACTGATCGTGTGTTGGGAGTCTTGATTACCGTCGGAAGCATTCTGGACCGTTGGATTTGAGTTAGATGTGATCGCTGTCGTCTGATGGTGATCTCCATGAAGCTGATTTTGAATCAAATTCAATTTTAAACCTCCATCGTTCGATCTTGACTGCAAGCTACTACAGCCATCCGATCATATAATTACTGTTCTCATGGATCGCATGGATCGGCTGCACCGCACATCGTAACCAATCAGCACCTCCTATCATCGAGTGAAAAGTCTAAAATGCCTTGTGAGGCATGATAGATTTTCTTTAAACTCTTTAAAGGTCTAAGTCTACCACGTGTCGCTCCATGATTTGCTTATTTCTGTTGAGCTGGCGGTTCATGCTTGAATCATAGACCGAATGACGGCTTCCATGGCTGAGTCGGCTAGTATTGCTGGCTTGACGTGCTGACTTTATTGGCTTGGCTCGGCATGTTTGGATGCGTCGACTGATATGGCACGACGGCTTGAGCTGGTCGAGCTATTTTCCTATTTTTATTTAATTTTTTTTTAAAAAAAATTTATATCTAGTCCATTTTAGCTTCATTTTACTTCAAACTTATTTCATTATGATAAAAAAAATGAGCTCTTTCCATTGATTATAAAATTTTATTTTTTAATTTTTATTATTTTTTAATTAATTTTTTAATTTATAAAAATATTAATTTTTTAAAATATATATAAATTGAACATTAATTTTTAAAAATTAATATAAATTAATTAATAAATTAATACTTTTATTAATAAATTTATGGTACTTATCATTTATAAATTAAACCCATGGTCGATCGATCGAAATCCTAATTGACCAATCTACATGATCGATAAAGTTTGAAATCCTAAATGATCGACCCATCTATAAATTAAATCCATGATCGATCGACCTTAATTCTAATTGATCAATCTACATGATCGATCAAGTTCAAAACCCTGAATGATCGACCCATCTATAAATTAAACCCATGGTCAATTGGCCAAAACCCTAATTGACCAATCTACGAAATCAATCAAGTTCGAAACCCTGAACAATCAATCCATCTATAAGTTAAATCCATGGTTGATCGGCCTTAACCCTAATTGACCAATCTACATGATCGATCAAGTTCGAAACCCTGAACGATCGACCCATCTATAAATTAAATCCATGGTCAATTGACCAAATCCTAATGGACCAATCTACACAATCGATCAAGTCCAAAACCCTGAATGATCGATCCATCTGTAAATTAAACCCATGGTTAATTGGCCTTAATCCTAATTGACCAATCTACATGATCGATCAAGCCTGAAATCCTGAACAATCGATCCATCCATCAATTAAACCCACGATCGATCGATCAAAATCCTAATTGACCAATCTACATAATCGATAAAGTTTGAAATCCTGAATGATCAATCCATCTATAAATTAAACCCATGGTCGATCAACCTTAACCCTAATTGACCAATCTACATGATCAATCAAGTTTGAAATCTTGAACGATCAATCCATCTATAAATTAAACCCATGGTCGATCGGTCAAAATCTTAATTGACCGATCTAGATGATCGACCCATCCATAAAGTGCTTGGAATAAAGTTTAGGATAACATAGACTAACGATACATAATTTCATTAGAAACAAACAGCATAACGTATTACAAAATAAAAAAAGTACATAATTCATCATTATCTAAGGCCTCAAATAGTATAATAAGAAGCTAGAGTTTAATCATCTACTGCAGGATCCTATGAAGGTAGAGAAAATTGATGATAAAAATACTATACTATTGACGTAGAATCTGGTCATCATCGGATTTAGTTGAAGTGGAGGTGGACGAGGTCGTCACTGGAGACCTGCAAAATAAAGTTCCATCCGGAGCCAATGGGGGGTGGCTCCGATAGGACCCTCCGATGATCAAGTCAGCTCTGGTCAATAGAAATGGAGTGTTCGAAAATGAGTTCCGCAGAGTTTAGAGGAGGAGAGGAGAGCTAAAAGCTTAGAGTTAGTGTATCTGGAGGATCCTTTTTATAGACGGAGTTTGATTGATGGTGATGGCCATATCGTTCGACCGCAAGCCGCTCGGGGTCGCATGGAGTTCGATACGGAGAGGAAGGCATCATCAAATGGATAGTGACAGCCATACTGATGGGTCGTGGGCCGCACGGGGTTGGCTACGGAGAGAGTGGTGTCGCCAGTGGCCATGTCGTCCAACCGCATCGCCTGTGGTAGACTGATGGCGATAGTTCATCCAAATTTAATAATCGTGGCTTTGAGAAAGCAGGCATTAATCGGTGGACTTTGGTACGTATCAATTCTAGGAGAGTTCGAACTCCTGGAGGAGTTCGACCGAGGGAAAGCTTGAAAGGAGTTCGGTCGAAGGTGGGCAGAGGGAGTTCAGATCTCGTGGATGTCTGGCTGAAGGAGTGCGGCTAAGGCTCGATCGCTAGAGAGTTCAAAAAAAGTTCGACCGCTGAGGAGTTCGATCGATCAAGGGGGATGTTTGGGAGGAGTCTAGTACATGAAGAAGTCCGACCGAAGGAGAAACTTGAAAGAAGTTTGGCTCCCATAGGTGTCTGACTGAAAGAGCGCGGAGGGAGTTCGGCTTTTGCGGGAGTCCGACTGAAGCTCGACCGCTAAGAAGTTCGATCGATTGAAGGAGTACGGCTAAGATCCGTCCGCTGAAGCTCTTCCGTGGCTACCAGTTGCATTAGGCTGAGCATCAAACTGAATTTTGATGGGAGCGGGGTTTATCTCCAATAATAATTTTCCCCATTCCCGAGTTCAAAACTCGAAGGAAGGGAGTGCAGAAAAAGTGACCACCGAAGTCCTCTTTTGGGCTCTATGCTAGCTCAGGTCGAAGCTCGGGGGAGATCTCACCTCCAGTCAAAGTTGATGTTGAAGTCGAAGTCTGGAGGACATCTTATCTCCAACCGAGGTTGAAGTAGATCTCATCTCCTACGGTCGAGATCGGAGGTTAATCTCCTCGGGGCGATATTATCTCCAGCAGTCGAGGTTGCCTTGGAGGGTCCTATATCCTGCAGCCGAGGTTAATACGGGCACTTGGGAGAGATCTGATCTCAGGGCGAGATTGTCACCGATCTTATCTCTGGTCAAGGTTGTTTCGGTTGCTCGGAAGAGATCTTATCTCTGACCGAGGTTGGCTCGGGCACTCGAAAAAGATCTTATCTCTGATCGAGGTTTACTCGATCACTCGAAAGAGATCTTATCTCTAGCCGAGGTTGTCGCGGTTACTCGGGAGAGATCTTATCTCTGGCCGAGGTTGGCTCGGTCGCTCGAAAAATATCTTATCTCTAGCCAAGGTTATCGCGGTCGCTCGGGAGAGATCTTATCTCTAGCCGAGATTGGCTCGGTCGCTCATAAGATCTTATCTCTAGTCGAGGTTGTCATGGTCGCTCAGGAGAGATCTTATCTCTGGTCGAGGTTGGCTAGAGCGCTCGGAAGAGATCTTATCTCTAGTCGAGGTTGACTCGGTCGCTCGGAAGAGATCTTATCTCTAGCTGAGGTTGTCACGGTCGCTCAGGAGAGATCTTATCTCTGACCGAGGTTGTCGCGGTTGCTCGGGAGAGATCTTATCTCTAGCCGAGGTTGTCTCGATCGCTCGGAAGAGATCTTATCTCTAACCGAGATTGCTGCCTCGGAGGAGATCTTATCTCCTACAGTCGAGGTTGCCTCGAGGGAGATCTTATCTCCTATAGCCAAGGTTGATGCGGGTGCTCGGAGGAGATCTTATCTCCTTCAGTCGAGGTTGTCTCAGAGGAGATCTTATCTCCTACAGTCGAGGTTGCCTCAAGGGAGATCTTATCTCCTGCAGCTGAGGTTGGTCCGGACACTCAGGGGAGATCTTATCTCCTACAGCCGAGGTTGCCTCGGGAGAGATCTTATCTCCTACAGCCAAGGTTGATACAGATTCTCGGAGAAGATCTTATCTTCTGCAGTCGAGGTTGCCTCGGAGGAGATCTTATCTCCTACAGCCAAGGTTGGCTCGGGGGAGATCTTATCTCCTGCAGTCGAGGTTGCCTCGGAAGAGATCTTATCTCCTACAGTCGAGGTTGATGCGGACGCTCGGGAGAGATCTTATCTTCTACAGTCAAGGTTGGCTCAAGGAAGATCTTAATCTCCTATAGCCGAGGTTGATGCGGATGCTCGGGGGAGATCTTATCTCCTACAGTCGAGGTTGCCTCGGGGGAGATCTTATCTTCTACAGTCGAGGTTGGTCCGGATACTCAGAGAAGATCTTATCTCCTACAGTCGAGGTTGACCCGGACACTCAGGGGAGATCTTATCTCCTATAGTTGAGATTGCCTCGGGAGAGATCTTATCTCCTATAGTTGAGGTCATCCCAAATGCTTGGGAGAGATCTTATCTCTGATCGTGATTGGCTCGGGCGCTCGAAAGAGATCTTATCTCTAGCCGAGGTTATCGCGGTCGCTCGGGAGAGATCTTATCTCTAATCGAGGTTGGCTCGATCGCTCGGAAGAGATCTTATCTCTAGTCGAGATTGTTGCGGTCGCTCCAGAGAGATTTTATCTCTGGCCGAGGTTGACTTGGGCGCTCGAGAAAGATCTTATCTCTAATCGAGGTTGTCACGGTCACTCGGAAGAGATCTTATCTTTAGTCGAGGTTGGCTCGATCGCTCGAAAGAGATCTTATCTCTAGCCGAGGTTGGCTCGGTCACTCGGAAGAGATCTTATCTCTGACCGAGATTGAAGGTCTTTGACTTGCTCGTGTTAGGATGAGATTATCCTCCTATTTCTAACATGACAACTATTGACTGCTTCTTTGCTGTCATCACATAGTTTTTGCATCCAAAAATAATATTATTAAAAGAAAAAAATTTTATTGAAAGAAAGTTACTGGCAGCGCATTCCCATTTCAGGGATGTGGGAGCGTTGTTCCTCTGGATTCCCTCAGGCAGTAAGTCTCGGACCGGACGATCTCCTCCATCTCATGCTGGCCTTCTCAGTTAAGAGCAAGCTTCTCTCAACTTTGATGCTGGGAGATGACGAATCATCGAAGTACCAAGCTCCTTCCAGGGGTAACGTTGATGACGCCATGAGGCGGTCGACCTCCTTATCATTTTCATCTATGATAATGCCCTTGGCCGATCTTCTTCCGCTTTGGACCGGCATCCAAGAAATTTATCCACCCATCCCTTTCTAACGAGCTCCTTAATTTTGCCTCGAAGCTAAATGCATTCCTTAGTATCGTGGCCATGGTCGCCATGGTAGAGGCAGTACTTACTTCGATAGTGCTTGTTTGGGGAAGATCGTAATCCTTCTGGTCCTAGTAGCTGGTTCTAAACTTTTATGAGAATTTGAGTTCGAGGAGCATTGCGGTGGACGTAGTCACGGAACCTTTCGAAAGGAGGACTTCTTCACGCCCTTCTATCGGGGCTTCCTTGATGGTGAGCTCGGGGAGTTCGGGCCTTGCTTGCGATGGGGAGGTCATAAGCACGGTCGAACTTCATTCCATCCTCTTATGAAACCTATGGAAGAACTTCATGCCCCTTTGTCGGTGTGAGTGAGACCGAACTTCATGCCCCTTTGTTGGGGCTTCCTTGATGATGAGCTCGAGGGGGAGTTTGGTGGCCTCGCTCACATCGAACTTCATTTTGCCCTTCTGTGAAACCTTCGTCGGAGCTTCCTTGATGGCAAGCTTGAAGGGGAGCTCAGCCTCGCTTGCGCTGGGGAGGTCGTGAATGCGGCTGAACTTCATTTCACCTCCTGTGAAGCCTTCTAGGGGAGAACTTCGGCTCTCTATTTCTCCTTTCTAAGGGTGATTGGTATGCTAGGCTAAATGCTCTTCCTTAAAGTCGATTCCTCGCATCCTCATGGCGGATTTGCTGGCAAAGTTTCTGCCAGAGATTGTCGCATGGCCTGCATCATCTCGATGGGGCCACGAACCTGCTGGACCAGTAGGTTGAATTGCTCCACATCTATAGTGGCTTCAGGTGGAACCTAGGCTACTGGGACTGAAATGGGAGCAGATGGACCTGGCATGGAGGTCGTTGAACGTCGAGTCGAAGCTCTCCTGGGGGGCATTTTCTCTTCAAGAAAGGACTCTAGAGAGGAAGAAGAGAGATCTTCGAAGTGGGAAGAAAGAAATCATCGCCGAACACTCCTTTAAGAATAAGGAAACCTCGAAAGTTTGGTCCCTTCCTCCAGCGTCAATCTGTTGACGTAGAATCTGGTCATCGTCGGATCCAACTGAAGTGGAGGTGGATGAGGTCGTCGTTGAGGACCTACAAAATAAAGTCCCATCCAGAGCCAATGGGGGATGGCTCCGACAGGATCCTTCGACGATCAAGTCTGCTCTGGCCAACAGGAATGGAGTGTTTGAAAATGAGTTCCACAGAGTTTAGAGGAGGAGAGAAGAGCTAAAAGCTTAGAGTTAGCATATTTGGCGGATCCTTTTTATAGGCGGAGCTTGATTGATGGTGATGGCCATATCGTTCGACCGTGGGCCGCTCGGGGCCGCATGGAGTTCTGTTCGGAGAGGAAGGCATCGTCAGGCGGATAGTGACAGCCACACCGATGGGTCATGGGCTGCACAAGGCTAGCTACGGAGAGAGTGGTATCATCAGTGGCCATATCGTCCGACCGCATCGCCTGTGGCAGACTGATGGTGACAATTCGCCTAGATTTAATATCCATAGCTTTGAGAAAGCAGGCATTGATTGGTGGACTTTGGTACGTATCAATTCCATGGGAGTTCAGACTCCTGGAGGAGCTCGGTCCAGGGAAAGCTCGAAAGAAGTTCGATCGGAGGAGTGCGGAGGAAGTTCGGCTCTCGTGGGCGTCTGGCTGAAGGAGTGCGGGTAAGGCTCGATCGCTGGAAAGTTCAGAAGAAGTTCGACTGCTGAGGAGTCCGACTGATCGAGGGGAATATCTGGGAGGAGTCCGGCACTTGAAGAAGTCCGACCGAAGGAAAAGCTTGAAGAAAGTTCGGCTTCCGCAGGCGTTTGGCTGGAAGAGCACGGAGGAAGTTTGGCTTTCACGGGAGTCCGACTAAAGCTCGACCGCTAAGAAGTTCGATCGACTGAAGGAGTACGGCTAAGATCCATTCGCTGAAGTTCTTCCGTGGCTACTGGTTGCATTAGGCTGAGCATCGAACTGAACTTTGACGGGAGCGGAGTTTATCCCCAACATGTACGAACTGATCAAATCTTGCGAACCCCTCGTCCATACGTGAAATCTCTTTTTGACATCAGTCTTTAGTGCATCAAATCGAGCAGACAATGCATATACATCATAAGATTATTAATCAGAATGCATATGATGATTGGACTCAGCTATAGCGGAAGGCTGACCTTTTTCACCAGCAGATGTACGCTTCCAACCATCACCAAAAAAAATATAGCCCATATGTCTTAGAGATGACTTGTCATAAGTGTCTGTAGATCTGATCTCAACAACTTCTTCATCATCATCGATGATAGGAACATTAAAGGCCTCGAAGATAGCAGTCAAAACAGCTCCATAGGGCAAACAAATTTTGGATTTTTTAAGGTATTCAATCATATAGCTTATCATTATATATGATAGATTAACTCTATGATCTGAAAGAATGTTTGTGAGAAAATAAATATCCGTATGTAATACATTATCTCTATGACTTTCTCTAGGTAGAAAATTAAACGTTAATATATGATGAATTAATCTATTTTCTAGTGGTAATAGATGTGCACTAGGTTTACTTATTTTTCCTAAACTATCATCCTCAAAAATAGTTCTAATACAACTATGATAACCTAATCCATTATGATTTCAACAAGTCATATTAAAATATCTATCACTATCTAATAGAATATCTAGAATCAATCAGAGACATCAGAGTCAAAGTCTATCATCTTACCTTTCATAAAAGATAAAATAGAATAAGCTAATCTATCAAAGCTAAAATTATTACAAAAATATTTAACTAACGTAGGATATGTTGGTTTGCTCAATGTAATCATAAAAAACTAACTCATTCTTTCAAATAAAAATTCAATTCGAAAATCACCAAAAGAACTTAACTATTCTTCCTCCTACAGCTTTTCATTGAGAAAAAATTCGATTAAAATTTTTTGCTTGACTCAAAGTTCAAAAATAAATCTTCTTCATACCTATCCTGAGTCATTAATTTTTCTTTTTTTACTCAAGCTCTTTTTTCTTTCAAAATATTTTTATTTTTACTTGAAGCCATGAGATTATTGATTCAGGCAAAACTACACAGACGAGAGAGAGAGGACTCTCTGGATGCTTAAAACACCGGAGTGATGGAGAAAGATTATCAAGATTTTAGAGATGATTTGAAAGACAAAAAGGAGGTTAGGTGACAATTATCAAGATTTTTTTAATATTTGGTAGAGAAAAAAAGATTTAGGGAGTTTTTAGATAAGACTGAGAATTTAGAGAGAGATTTTAAAGGAAGCTAGAGGTGGGTTTAGAGGTGGATTAGAATTTTAGAGTAGGATAAGAGGGTGGATTAGGATTTTAGAGTAGGATAAGAGGATGGATTAGGATTTTTTAGAGTAGAGGAAGAGTTTTCTTAGATGCAGGATGGAGGGATCGGATTGGAGGCTTTAAAACCCATGAACTCGTCTCTTGAATTGACGAGTTCATCTAAAATCGCCAATCCAACTGGCAACTTTGAACTCGTCAGTCTAACTAGCAATTTTGGCAGAACTCGCCCGTTGGACTGGCGAGTTTGAAGTCGCCATTTCTACTAGCAATTTTCTTTAGGTTACATCATCAGACTATGCTGACGAGCTGGTGACTGAAGTGGCAATGAAATTATCCATTGAGAAGGCAATTTCAACGTGTCACAATACTTTTGAAAATAAATTTAAGATGAAGATATTTTTAAAATTAAATATTAAAAAATAATAAAAACTATCTAGTCCAACTACTCTTAAATTGGCCAAAAGTTCTTGCCGAAAGTTGATGAGTACTGTTTACATGCTTTCTAAAGGTTGATGAACATATTTCATGATCATGTGTCACCACCTATAAAAAAAAATTTTATGAATTATATAATATTATTAATAAATATATATATAAAAAGAAAGAATCAAACTAGAATATATTTAATTAAATTTAAATTTAAATCTGATTAAATAAAAATTTTATAATAAAAGTTTTATATAAATGATCTAAATGATCTAAATGCTATTTTAAAATTACTATCCATAATCTATATATTAAATAATTTAAAAATATATTTAATTTAATTTTATTTAAATTATTTATATAAATTAAAAAATTTTAAATTATATAATTTTTGATGCAAATAATTTTGAAGAAGTACATTATATTCAATAATTTAGATTATTAATGTAAAATTCTATTATAAAATTTTAATCTGCTCGAATTTAAATTCAAATCAACTATATATATATATATATATATCATTAGGATCATCCATTTTATAAATCATCAATACGACTTTTTTTTAATAAAAAAAAGAAAGTTCGATACCCACCGCTCGATGCAGGTTGTGGCTGCTGTCCCTGTGAGAGGTTCCGGGAAACTTTAAAAAGAGAAGAAAAATTACCATCACGATGCGCACACTAGAACAAATATTATGTTTCTATATATATAGTTTACCTTCACTGTTTTGGAGCAAACCTGACCCCCTTTCCAGACCATAAACTGGAGGTAGAAATACAAGAATTCATCCCAATGGCAAGTACGAGAAGGGTTAACAAAACGTCCAGCGCGAGCATATAAATAAAACAAATATAAGAGCATAGGGGTATACATATATATGGGAAAAATACAACGTAAGAAATCACAACAGATCTCTCTCTTATTTTCTCTCACCATCAGTCTCACATCTATACGAAGAAACATAGCTATATATGGTACTCCAATAACAACTTCCTTTATTTATCCCACTCCTTACCAACTCTTTTAGACACAATAACATGATTATACCCACCAGTTTCCACTGCCTAGTGGGGCATAAAAGAGGCTATATAAAAGGTATTTAGGATCGGAACGAGTCTCAGGGGCACTTAGGCCTTCTCCTCTTGCCAGAGCCAGTGTACTTGTCCCTGTAACAAGGGCACTCGTCCTTGTGGCCGTAAGTCCCCGAAGGCACGCAGTGGCATTCCTCGCAGCATATCCCACAGTACTTGAGGCACCGGTCCTGAACGCCTGCCTTGGAGCACCTCACTTTGCACTTGGAGTCGCAGAAAGCTAGCATCAAGGAAACAAAAAAAACCAGAGTAATAACCTCATCAGTACACCTTAAGAAAAAAAATTAGAGAGAAACAACAGCTCTGAGCTTAATTGGTGTTTACATGAGCCGGCCATGGTGGCTTGAAGATGGGAAGAGACCAAGAGGAGGACTAGAAGGGCCAGGGAGGTGTGGAGGGTCTTCATGATGTTTTACTTGGCTTATGGTATATGGTGGAGCTTGAGGTGATGGAGTCTGCAGGTGCTTTGGGTGGGTATTTATAGGGGACAGGGAAAGAGAGAGGGTTTGAGGTGGGAGGTTTGGTGAGAGATTTTGGTCGATAGTGATGACCTGCGAGCTGGCATCCGAGGGAAGGAAAGTGACGCGTTGATGAAACTGGTGGCGGTTGCAGCACTTTCGAAGGTCCATGATATCACATATATAAATATATAATTATAGTAACCTTGAAACCATAAAAGTATAAGTTACTTCCTTTTCTCCCTTGATGTAAATATAAAAAAATATTAATTTTTATAATTATTTATATATAAAATTATATTTTGTTTGTAGATTTTTTTACAATTAATTTAAATATAAATATTACATATTTCAATAGTCTTACACTCTTTTTTTATTTTGATTATTTATAATTTTAATAATTCAAGTTGTTAATAAATTTTCTAATGCCTAGCAAATTCCAAACTTAATCTTGACTACAGATTGAATTTTTGACCATAAACATAACAACATTTTGGATAACATTTCTTATAGAATTTTAAATAAAAAAGAAAGTTCGTATTTGTTATCTCTAACAACGATGAAGACTTCATTCTAACCTAAAAAATAAATTTTAATTAACTAACATCAATATGAGTAAAAAAAATATAATCATATTTTTATTATCATTCATTATTTTTTTTCTTAATTACAGTATCCGGTAGCTATAATAGTGGACGATATTTCCATCTTTTACTTTTAGAAGAATCCAATATGACTTAAATTAAACCAATACCAACTTTTACCTTTGTTTTAGCGGAAGGCAACGAGTTATTGGAAGGTCGGTTGCCTCGCGTCAGGGGAAGAAACCATGGGTATGGATGGGACCATGGACGGGACTATTACCATAATCATGGGACCATGGGGCCCAGCGCCAGCATGCGTGGGGTCACGCGTCTTTGCTTGGCCCTCCAAACTGCATTCATTGCCCCCGCGAGGAGGCGTTGGCTTTTATCATTACCTCTGGAATCCTCTCCCACTCCCTCTCTCTGTTTTGCTTTCGGTTTGGGTCAGCGTTACGTGTACGACGGGAGTCGGTATCCTAACTAGACTGGAATTAATTTCGTATCGGGGGAGAGGCCAGGAAGGTTCTGGATGGCACCTCCACCTGACGGAGGCTGGCGTGGACGGAGGAAGGCTGTGCATGCACGTGGTGGCAGTCCGGCATACGTTCGTGGGGCATTCATGGATCCAACTCCCCTGGTTAGCATCTTCCGTTCTCTTTTTTGGAACTTTGATGTGCGTGGAAGGATGCATGTGAGGTGTCCGCGGTTCATTGATGAGTTAATAAAGCACCGGTCGAGTCTCAAAGGAGCCTTGGTTCTTAAGTTGACTCTAGCACTCTTGGCTTTATACATTCTTTATTAGTTATTGACGGCATATCAATTAGCACTGTTTTTTAGAAATAATTGATAGTTAAATATTTCTAGATCTACCTTACAGCATTTCAAAACAAAATATATGCTCAATTTATAATTTAAGATATATCTAGCTAGGAAGAATCACTGTATGTTGTGGAGTAACCCATCTGGACCGTAATCTTTGAAGCCCACTATGTAGGAGGCAACCGGCAGAAACGATGGCGAGTGGACGACCGTTAACGTGGGACTCCCCAAGCAATGCGGTAGAAATGCCGCTCTGACCTCTGGGTCAGAGCTGGCCTGGCTGCTTGGTCGGAGCCATACCAACCATAGCCTTCAACACTGACACTCTGCAAGTGACATGGCAAGGATGCCCTCCGACCATGGGGGCACATCCGGACAAACCTACGGGTTGAAGCCATGCTAGTGACTCCGGAAGACCCCTTCCGACAAATGCTCACCTAGTAGATACCTACGACTAACAAATCTAGTAGGCACCCATCTGGTAGACACTTACAACTAATGAATTATATTATCTATCATGATGGCCTACAGGCTAGGGATACAAGAAACTCTGATGATCTCCTATAAAGAGATACCCGTGGGATCCTTGAGAGAGGTAACAAAAAAAAAAAAAAAAGAGGCAACTCTTCCCCTCACTCATAGCATTCTTTTCTTTTTTCTCTGCTATTACTCAAAGCTCCGACTGACTTAAGTATTAGAGGATCCTCCATCAGAGAAACTCTTAGCGTGAGGACTTTCTTTTGCAGGTCCCTTCGGCATTGCAATCTTTGCTACCTTCTGACACCTGCTCAACAGCCACATTAGTCCTCTGGAGCCTCGATACAATAGATTGATACTAGAGGAAGGGATGATCCCCAGCAAGTTAATTGAGGGAAGAGAAGAATGGTGCACCAAAATTGCTCCATCGCCTCCCATCGGCAATCGACCCAAAGGAGTCGAGACAGAGCTATTGATCCATCAACCTCCTGCGAGCTTGCGGAACAATGCAGTCCTTCATAATCGCAGAGCCCTAATAGTTTGGCCACCTCCTGAGCCCGCTCCCCCAATGATGCCATCTCGACACAATTGTTGAGATCCATCCATAGATCCAAAGAGTCCACCTTGCGGGATGCAATGGTCTGCCCCAGCAGATTGGTGATCACCATCTCACCGCAAGTCCGCCCGTGGGGGTCAACGTCAAAGGTCTCCCACCCCCTCTGGAGGAGACTCGATGGAGGGGCACACCCCGACCCTGAGAAGTCCCGCCATGAGGAAGACCTCGAGCAGAAGGTCCATGAGATCAAACATAGACTGGGTCAGATCCAGACGAGCAGCGGAGGAAACAAAGAGCCCTTCGGCTTCAGTTTTTGACAACCCTTCACCCCCTCGATTCTTTGGGAGTCGATTCTCTGCCGATTCAAGATGCCTATGGTAGAGCTGTATGATGGCTCCTCGGATCCCCTGGATCACCTAGAAGGATACCGGGATCTCATAATGCTCTAAGGTGCTTCAGACGCCCTTCTTTGCCTAGCCTTCCCTACCACTTTGAAGAAGGCAACTAGGACATAGTGTTTCGAGCTCCAACCATAATCCATCTCCTCCTTTGAGCAGCTCGAATGCTTGTTTACTGCTTATTTTAGAAATAGCCGAGTTCAGTCAAGGACTTTGGATAGCCTATTCTCTCTCTGTAAGGAAGAAGGAGAGACTCTATATACGCAACCACGTGGCTTGCTTCAACATGGCCCCATTAGAAGTATGAAATTTGGATGAAGCCGTCGCCATGTCGGCCCTGAAGCAAGGCCTCAACAGCAAGTGCCTCATCTTCTTCCTTGATAAAAAGTATCCGAGGAACTATATTGACCTCCTCGTTTGAGCCCGCAAATACATGTAGGCCGAGGAAGGATGTATGGTGCATCGGCAAGAAGAGGGATGGATCCTTAGGAAGAAGAAGCACGCACAAGAGCACGTGCATGAAGCCACCAAAGTGATAGAGTCCTCTCGACCGTCGAAAGCTCCAAGGCAGAATAGCTCTTCCCGGTGCTACAATAGCCACACCCCATTGACCACCGCTCGAGCCCAAATTCTCATGAAGATCGAGGGCAAGGAGTACCTCCACCAACCTCCGTTAATGAAAACTCCATCAACTCGATAGAATAGATAGAAGTACTATCACTTCCATCGTGATCATGATCATGATACCTAGAAATGCCTCTAGCTAAAGGATGAGATCAAGTCTCTCATCTGCAGAGGCTACATTAGGAAGTTCATTCAAGAGTGGTGTGATAGGGAGCCCGAGGAAGAGCTGCAATACCATGCCAAAGAGGATGATACCAACAACTGACCAATCGTCGGGGTCATCAACGTGATCTCAGGCCTCAAAGGTGGCTGGAGAGCGGATGATCGAATCGAGAGCCCAAAAAAGTAGTGGATAGGTGGTTTTATTTCTTTTTGATGATGATGTTCGGAGGGTCCAGACTTTGATGCCGCCATCATTTCCATGATGGTGGCGAATTTTGATGTAAAATGGATCCTTGTTGATAATAGAAGCTTTGCAGACATCTTATTTTATGATACGTTCTAGAAAATAAAACTTCCACTAGACCGGCTAAAGCAAGTAAGCACTCCTTTAGTTGGGTTCTTAGGAGACTCCATGGTGGTAGAATAAAAAATCATCCTACTTGTAACTCTCATAATAGAGCCATGGCAGCAGACTGAGCAGTTGATGTTCCTTGTCATTTGCGTACCGTCCGCCTATAATGCCATCTTATGGCGATCGGGACTCCACGCCTTCTGAGCGATTATCTTCATGTATCATCTAGTAATGAAATTTTCGACTTGAAGGGGAGTCGCTAAAATCCATAGGGACTAGACACTCGCTCAACAGTACTTCCTCGCTACGATAAAGGGAAAGAGACTGGTAGAGGCTCTACCCATCGAGGACCATCGAGATGAAGCGCCAGAGTCCCAAGGCAAACTTGCGGAAGAGCTAATGGTCATCCCCTTCAAAGATGTCCGGCAAAATTTGTCTAGGTCAGCTCCCAATTGAACCGTGAGTGCACGAACTAACTAGCAGCTTTTCTTCGAGCCAACAAAGATGTCTTCACCTAATCGGTGATGGACATGCCAGGTATTCCTCCGAATGTTATTATTTACAAGCTGAATGTGAATCTAGGATCTCGTTCGGTGCACTAGAAGAAAAGGAGCTTTGCCTCCAAGCGCTAGTGGGTAATCGATGAGGAGGTCGATAAGTTGTTGATGGCGAGGTTCGTCCGGAAAGTATAGTACTTGAAATGGATCTTCAATATCATTATGGTAAAAAAGCCCAATAGCAAGTAGAAAATCTGTATCGACTTTATTGGCCTCAACAAGGCCTACCCGAAGGATAGCTTTCCTCTCCCAGGGATTGACCAGCTCGTCGATGCAACCACCGACCACCAACTTTTGAGCTTTATAGGCACCTTTTCAGGCTATAACCAAATTCGGATAGCACCCAAAGATAAGGAGAAGACTGCATTTATAATCGATAAAGGTCTATACTATTATAAAATGATGCCCTTCGATTTGAAAATTGTAGGAGCAATGCACCAATGACTCAAGATGTTCAAGCACTAGATAGTGCCATAATATAGAGATCTATGTTGATGACATGCTCATGAAGAGCCAAAAAATTGATTAGCATATCATAGATCTTGAGGAAGCCTTCAACAAACAATGGTGATACTAAATGAAGCAGAATCCTAGCAAGTGTGTCTTCGAGGTCGTGTCCGAAAAATTCCTTGGTTTCTTAGTGACCCAATGCGGGATTGAGGCTAATCCTAAAAAGATTCAGGTGCTCCTCGACTTGAAGCACCAGACTACCAAACATGAGTTTCAAAGCCTATCGGGACGAGTGGCTGCACTCAGTCAGATCATCTCCCGATCGACCGAGAGGTGCTTTCCCTTCTTCAGGCAATAAGGCAAATGGAAGCTTTCAAGTGGATGGTTAAGTGCCATGTAGCCTTCGAAGAGCTTAAATGGTACCTTGGTTCGCCACCGTTCCTATCTAAACCCGAGGAAGTTGACCAGTCACTATTGTACTTAGCTATTTCACCTAACATGGTTAGCTTAGTCTTTGTCTGAGAAGATGTAGGGATGCAGAAGCCAGTGTACTACACAAGCAAACTCCTTTAAGATACAAAAATACAGTACTCTAGAGCTGAGAAGCTCATCTATGTGCTTGTCTTCTCTACACAGCACTTGCGGCCTTACTTCCAAGCCCACCCGATGGTCATCCTCACTGATCAGCCTTTAAAGGCAATCCTTCGAAGAACCGACACCTTGGAAAGAATAGCAAAGTAGATCATAGAGCTCGAAGAATTCGACATCGATTTTTGGTCCCAATCGGCAATTAAGGCCTAGGTACTAGCCGACTTCCTCAGAGAGTGTACCATTCTCAATGAAGGAGAGTCGCCGAATAATTAGGCACTATTACAACCTTCCTCGATAGGATCTAAGGACATTCCAGGACCTTCCTCGATAAGATCTGAGGATATTTTGAAACCTTCTTTGACAAGATCTGAGCCAGCCTCGACAAGATCCGAGGATGATCCAATCTTATCCTTGACGAGATCCAAGGATAGTGGAATCCCACCGCAATGGATCTTGCACGTTGATGGAGCTTCGAATGTGCAAGGATACAGAGCTGACCTCATACTCACCAGTTCGAAAAGGGTCATGGCTGAGTATGCCCTTTGATTCAAATTCAAGGCCTCCAATAATGAAGTCGGGTATAAAGCCCTGATCGTCTGGCTCTACCTCATCAGAGAGCTCGAAGTATAGGACATCAAGATCTTCACAGACTCACAGCTCATTATTAGGCAAATTTAGGGCAAATATGAAGCCTGTGGAGCGATGATAGTGAGATACCTTCAGAAGGTAAAGGAGACAGCAACAACATTCCAAACCTTGGAGGTACAGCAAATACCCAGGTCAGAGAATGTCAGTACTGAAGTCCTCTCTCATCTCGCCACTTCAGGGGTCCCTGACCACCACAAAAAAATCTTCGTCGAGCATTGCAGACATGGAGCATCGAGGAGTCCGTGGTGTTGTAAGTTTAGCATAAGCCAAGTTGGATAGATCCGATTATCGACTACTTAGTCAAGGAGCTGCCCCCAGATCCCATCCAAGCTGGCCCATGTGATTAAATGAAAAGCACCGTGGTACATGATCTTTGATGGAAGGCTCTTCAAAAGGTCCTTCTCCCTGCATTACTCCGATGCCTATGCCCCTCTGAAGCTAACTATATGCTTTTGAAGGTGCATGAAGGAATATGCAGCAACCACTTAGGGGATAGATCGTTGGCATACAAGCTCCTCAGATAAGGATACTACTAGCTGACCATGCAAGTAGATGCCATCGAATTGGTCAGGCATTACGAACAGTGCCAGAAGTATGCCAACATCTAGAGGCGGCTGACGACCATGCTAATGTCTTTGGTGGCTCTCTATCCATTCGCCATGTGTAAAATTGATATTCTTGGACCATTCCCTCGGACAATCGGGCAGACAAAATTTTTGATCGTGGCAATCAACTACTTCACCAAATAAGTCAAAGCCAAACTCCTCGCACAAATTATTGAGACTAAGGTTCGGGACTTCATTTGAAAGTTGATCATCTATTGATTCGGACTTCCTTGAGCCATCATCACCAAAAATGGATGCCAATTCAACCATCAAAAGTTCAAGAACTTCTATTCGAAATTCTATATTGATCATTGGGTCACATCCGTGGTGCACCCACAGTCCAATGGAAAGGCCGAAGTGACCAACCACACGATCCTCCAAGGGTTGAAGTCCAGTCTCGATCGATCGAAGTGGCTCTGGGTAGAAAAGCTCTATCATGTCCTATGGGTATATAGAATGACCCCTTGAACTGGCATTAGAGAAAACCCCCTTCAACATTGCTTTCAGGGCCAAGGCCGTTATCTCGATAGAGATCGGTGCACCTTCGACCAGGGTCAAACTCTATGACAAATAGGACAATCCCAATAGGCTTTAGGCAAACTTGGACTTAGTTAAGGAGACAAGGGAGAAGGCTTGCATTCGAATGGTAGCATACCAACAATGAGTCTCTTGATACTACAACTCCTGAGTCAAGTTCAAAATTTTTTGGCTAGAAGACCTCGTTATATGGTGCACCACGGCTTCTAAACCCATAGAACAGGACAAACTGGCCCCAAATTGGGAAGATCCTTATAGGATTGCAGAGGTCCTACAACCAGGGGCCTACCAATTGGAGAACCTCAACGATAGCCAAATTTCAAGAATATGAAACTTCGACAACCTCCGCATGTAGTACCCATGAAGTCTAATCACTTTCCACTAGTAATAAAGATTTTTCCTATGTTCTACATTCAGCCAAGTTATCCAGTAAAAATCTCTATTGGGATTGGCCAATGGAAGGCCATCAAGGCAAATATCCATGACTGAGGTCGTAGATGATAGAGAAAGGGGCAACCCCCTAGGGACCCCACAAGGACACTAAATACATCCTACCTAAAAGTAGACCAAGAGGTCCTCGGACAAGATCCGAGCTGAGAAGCTCCCGGACAAAATGGAATGAAGAACGATAAAAACAGATTTTATTGATCAAAGATTTGGGTATTACAAATTCAAAGAATGTCCAACTATAAAAGTACAAATCTAGGCCCCATGATGAGCCATGTCAGTGTTCGATGTAGGCATAGAACTCATTTGGGGCATTCCAAACTACCACAATGGTGAGGCATAAGGAGTAGACGGAGGTGTAGCTTCATCTCCAGCGGAGGTGTGCTGTATATACAAATTCATCTCCAAGGAAGGCAGAAAAGCCACACCCTCCCGAGGGTCGAGAAGTCCCCTAGAGGGGATAAAGAGCTCCAGCGTAGCAAGGTGCAAAAGGAACCACCAATGCCAGCTCCTCTGCCTCGGCCACCTCTATGCCCTGAGCCAAATCAAGGAAGACATCTCCTAAGAGACTGCATTCATCTTCGCGAGGCACATCTCAAGGAAGGCACCAAGCCACGAACCCTCATAAATGTAGAGCGGCTCCATAGGACTGGAGGTTTGAGCAGCCTATTTCTCCCATTGCTCCTGCCCCACCTCGTGTCCTTCGGCATTTTTTAATACCTCCCAAGCCAAAGGAGATCCGAAAGCATCACAGAATCACTTGGCGGAGGACGAAAGCCCTTGAACTGAGGAAAAGCATCAATGACCTCTCAATGGCAAGCCAATCAACACCACCACGACATTCCGAAAGCAGGCACAAATGGCGGTCCAAGGTATCTAAAGCCCCCTTTTATAGAGGCCTTCAGGCCTGGCACCGACCACCATGCCCACTCATAGTGCGACAAGCATCGCCAACATGAGAGGCATAGCTGACTACACTCCTGGAAGTTAGAGAGATAGACCACCTTCCCAATGAGTCATTACCATCGAAAAGCAATGAGCATTAAATACTTCTAGGAATGTGGATAGTTGATTTCCAGCAACCCAGAGATATTTTCAATGTAGTTAGGACTTCAGATGATGTGATTGGAAGAAGTCCGACAATGATTTTGGGATATTTGGATGCAAGCCCGAACCCGATGGCTAGATCGGTGGATCAATCTTTCAAAAATATCTTGACCAGGGCTGAGATCTTTAAATGGTTGATGAGATGTCGACCAGGAGTTATCCAGCTCCGAGCCTGGGGCTTCCATTCTTTCGGAGATATCTCGGCCAATGTTGAGACCTTTGAATAATGGTTGACGGAATGTCAATCAGGAGTTATTCAGACTCAAGTCCAGAGCTTCCACACATTCGAAGATATCTTGACCAAGGCTAAGACCTCCGAAAACAACTAATCGACATGATGCCAAGTACTCGGAGATATCTAGATCCGGGTATGGACCTCTGCAAAATCAACACCCACAGGTCAATTAATGACCTCGGGGACCATCTGATGATAATGATTGGGAATGAGTCTAACTCAGACCTGCTACAACGTGGTCATAAATCTCATCGATGATTCCCTAGAAACTATCTTAGGATGGATTCGCAGCACTAAAGGATGCTCAAAGGCGGTCTATAGACACTAGTCTAACCAAGCCCTTTGCACCGCAATGACATACGACACCTAGACAACTAGATTAGATCCATACAATATGACCATGAGCAGGCCATTACATAGTATGTAGACATAGAGGTAAATAAAAACCCACTTCATTCAATAGCTAATATTTATAGGTGCCATGAGGGGCACGATTATGAAAAGAAGAAAAGAAAAAGAAGGAAAGGACAAGAGGATTCAATCCTCATCCAAAGAGAACACCCCGATCTCTTCATCACTATTATCGAGGCAAAGGTGGTGAAGATCCAGCTATGGCATCCAGCGCCCCAAGCAGGCCTTATAGTTTTCGAAGCTCTGGAGGTAGGCAAAGGTTGCCGCATCGATGACCACCTCATCGAACATCGCCGAAGCCTTAAAGTCTTTGATGCATCAGTGGTGGACCTCCCAAGGGATCCATGAAGCAGATATCCCACCACCTTCGAGAAGGGAAAGGGTTGTTCCCACCATCGAACCCCTATCTAGTGAAGGCAACGGTGCTTGCAGCACCCAGGCAGAGGGATTGGATGAGATATGCCTTGCCCACTTGCACTCCTTGTGGGTGGTGATGGCCTTCTCCTTTGTGTTGCACTTTACGATCTTGGGAGAAGGCTCCATGGTCACTAACTGGTGAAAGGGATCGACTTGGATTGACAGCAAGATTCTCTCTCAAGGTGGTCTATTTATAGACACCCCTCGGGATGCATCCACCAAATCAAGCCACCCACAAAGTGATGCCTACCATAAATTCCCGGACCCTTTAAGTCCAGAAATGATTCGCAAAGGTTGCTTTAAACCCATTGCCAACTAACACATGGCATGCCCACACGGGACTGCAAGTCAACTCCTTTATTTATTCTTTCGGGAGGCCCATCCTGTGACCTTTCGAGCCCTATTCCTCATAAAGGCGATCCAGTTTGCGAAATGATACGACATAGCATAGATCCCCAAGAAGATCACCCTTTCAGTGCAACTTAAGTGCCGTGCCCAATGCACTCATCCCTTTGACTGCATCGATCTCCTCCTGAAGTGGGCCTGATGATGGGCCACACCCGGATCGTAGTCGAAGATTGAGGGTTATATCCCTAGCATGTGCCTAGGGACACACCTGACCGAGTCGGCTTGACTAACCGCACCTGATGAAAACTCAAAGGCCTATGCCAGAATGGCACAACCTTAGAGGAAAGGTGGTCCACGCAATCTAGAGGACTGTGACTCAATGCAATGAAATCAATCAAACAAGGATGACATGAGTAGGTACGCAAAAATATCCCTTCATTAAGAGTTTCTAATTACAAAAGTGTTGAAGAAACAAACAAAGGAATACAAACTACAAGCTTCAAAAGTCATCAAAAAACCCCTCAACCTCCACATCGATGATTGGGTCAAGGGTTGGAGCGGTGGTATCAGTAGGCTCACCAATGATCGGATTGGCAGTGGATGGTGCAGATTCCAAAGGTGCCTCTATAGATAGCATATCATCCTCCTCGATCTTGAGATGGAGATCGAGTCGACTGACATCGACCTCCAGGAAGAAGCGCACCACCTGCACCCTGCAAGCATCAAAACTGACCTGTAAGCTGTTAAGGAGCTTTCAATGATCTCAGATCTAAACTCTTCCGATATCTTGAACTCCTTAATAGCCTTTACGCAGACTTCGATGACCCTCCCCACCGCCTCCTCGGTCGATGATCGTAGATTCTCCTTGGCCTCCTTCAGCACAGTCTCCTTCACCTGAAGCTCCGACTTGAGCTTGGTGACCCACTACTGGTGCATCTCCGGAAGGCCATGCTCGAGAGTGAGGGACCCCTCTAATTGAGTAGCCCATGCGATCGAGAACTCAGATCGGGCCCGAGTAGCATCCTCCCTTGCTACCTTTAGGTTGCCCTCCAACTTATTCCTCATCAGGTTGAGACCGATGACCACCTTGGAAAGGTGAGCTAAATCGTGTAATAGCTATGGGGAAAAACAAAGGTCAGGACACCCAAAGGCCAAGCAAAGAATTAGTGCAAGCTAGGAAGCCCACCCTCAAAAGGTCTCCATATGATGACTGGATGGCCTTGTCCAGGGGCCAAGCCTTAGTCTTTATCCAGTTGTCTAATGGCAGCAATACCTTGAGAATCTCCTGGGCAAGTGATGGGTTCTGAAAAGCTGAACCCCCTCTCGGCACTTTGACCACGATAGTAGAAGACTCCCCCATGGACGACGAGGACGGTCCATCCCTTTGATCCGTCATTGGGGTTGAAGCCATCGGTGGGGCTAGAGCTGCACCCGCCCATGCCGGCGACCATGGAGGCGATGGCATCGCCACTCAAGTCAACTCGATGGTGGTGAAAGTCCCTACACCCTGATGTAGTGCAATAATAACACCACCATTGCTAGTGCTAGCCTCTGCACTAGAAGTCCCTTCTGAGCCGAAAGAATTCCCCATGGGGGAACTCTAAGGAGCCCACTTCCACGATAGCCCTCCCTCCAGATTGGAGCTTGATCTCTTTTATAGAAAGACGAGTCTTATCTTCTTCGATGTAATCCTCATCTCTGCACAAGAAAAAAGGAATCGACATTGGAGCCAAGAATCGACCACAAGATCGATGAGCCAAGCTGATCCGAACGTACCCTAAGGAAGGACCAGACTGAGACCAATGTTGTAGAGATTCTGCTCGGTCATTAGCTCCGCTAGATCCAAAATCTTGATGTCAAGTAGCTTCTGGTGATCCACCCTATCCTTGGGGAGAACCAACTTGTCCATATTTAGGGAAAGTCATGGGTTGCCCCAGGTCCTGCTAAAGCCCCAAGAAACGTTCATGGAAATGAACAAGAATTTTTCCTTCTAGCCATGCATGAAGGAAGGTAGCCCACCTATGAACTTGCTCCCTTGATGAGGACTGAAGTACCATCTTCTCTTTTCGTGGGGGTGCTTCTTTAGGATAAACAACGCCCTAAACAAGGAAGTTCTTAGGCAAATATGAAGCCAAGAGCAAAGGATAATAAAAACGACAGCAACTTAGATGGAATTTGGAGTGACCTGGGCTGGGGGCACTCTATAGAAATCAAGAACATTACATGCAAAAGGATCGAAGGGCAACCAAAGACCCGCCCAGAGGGTCTCCTTATATAGAGCGACCTGACCCCCCGAGGCTCAACACACTTGATCCTCTCAACCCGAAACTTTGAGTTGGAAAACCAAGAGGAAAGAATACCAAGACCTAAGATGATGAAGATCACCTTCGGAGACAATTGGATTTTCGGCCCTAGGACCAAAGAAGTCCTCGAAACTGCTCATCGGGTTCTCAACCCCAAACGATTCAGATCCCTAATGACCAGGAGAAGGGACCCCCATGGTTCGGGCCTAAGGATCCTTCCAAGATTAGGACCAAGATCACCAAGTATCTCGACTGGACCGACCACTCTTCCCCTGACTATTTCTCCGAGAAGACATCACTATGGAGCTGTCAAAAATTAGAAGGGAAAGAGAAGCGAAAGAACTATTGCCGTCTACAATGTCTCAAGCATCACCTAGCTCTAATACCAAATTATAGACCCATGATATCACTCGAACACTAATCATCCTTGACATCACAAGCACCGATACCATGTTGTAGAAGCTCCTAATCTTTAGCACAGATCTGAAGAAACTTATGATGTTCTCTATGGATAGCAAACCATCGACCCTCCATCTGAATTTATGATGGGGCTGCTCCCTCCTTGGGCTTGAGGGAGATGCCCTCTTCTCTAGGGCTTCTTCAAGAACCATGGGGCAGCAACTCTAGAGAGAAGAGAAGAAGAGAGAATTGAGGGAGAAAAGATCTATATTGATTCCACCCATGAAAATCTTAATACAATCTATGTTTTTATACATAGCCATTAGGTCCGACCAAAAACTCTCCTGACTAATCTAATACATGAAAGCACTCATCAAGCCCATATACACCCATATCTTTCATGCTCTCATCCTCTGTATCTAAATCCGATCCATACATGAATTAACCACCTTAAGACCTCTCAAACTAGGCCTTAAGATCCATAGGATCAACCCAGACCCTAGCCCAAAACAGACCCTTGCATAACTCTATCCATGCACTGAGCCAGCTCAGTCTCAGCATTGAGCCGACTAAGTTTCACTGGATCGGCTCAATCCAAAACTGAGCCGGCCTAGTCCTATGTTGTGCTAGCAGTCCCGAATGCTCAGCTTTCTATTTTGTCTATGCTCCGAGACTTAGTCGATTTAGTTTTAGACTGAGCCGGCTAACCTACAAAAAATCTTTCTTTTGCAGTCTTGATTCTTTGACTTTGGTTCCTTGCTTCACCTTATGTCCCAGGTCTTCGAAGCACCAACCAAGACTCTGGAATCCCTAGAGACAATACCCTGGCTCCTCTCGTGGCCTTCCAAGGCTTAGGAGCACTATAAATCCTCACAATCTCCATCTTAATGCTCCAAGCCTTGGCAAATCCCTCGACAATGCCTCCCACACAATCCCACTGTTCCTGCGCACTCAACAGCACCTGTGCAAACATCACCTCCGCCAATCCTCTTCAGCTATTGTGCACCTTTAAGATCTTTGGGATGACCGCCTTCACTGCTGAAAATCTATGCTTGCTTCTTGGCACCATCCTGAAATTATAGGATTTCTTCTGCTTAGCAGCTGTATTATTTTTTTTGGACTTTCCTAGAGAATCTATAGTATTTCTGCACCAGCATATGCTATACCACCTGACATGATCTTCTCAGAGCTACGCCTGTCCACCTGCACACGTCGCTCCATTTAGAACTGTGCATCACCGGCGCTCTGAACTCATGCCAAATTTTCTCTCCATTTGTGAAGCCACCACTATGGAGCTCCACCTATATCCGAAGTCCACCTGATACCGTAGAAGTCGACTCTATGCTCGAGTCCCTCAAGGCCAACCACTCAATGCTGCACTGCAAAGCCTACCGCTGCACCTCGAACACCATCGCCACCCTTTCTAATCCTCCGCACTCTGCGGACCCCTTCGAAGTTGTCTCAGATACCTCTACAATCTACGGGCACCTTCAAAATCCAAGAGCTCATCCAACTCCTCTAAATTTAATGACTAAATCCTAAAAAATTTCATCCTAGTCCTTCTCTTCTATCCTTACACCAGCCATCGCTTCAACTGCGTTCGGAGAACCATCCTCCATCTAAACCACAACTCTTCCTGATGCCCCTGTAGAAGAAACCTGATCCATGATACTCTTGACTGCCTGAGACTTTCTGGCATTCGCTGAGACCTTTTGGCTCTTTCTAAGACCTACATCCGATCTTCTTGAGATACCACTGACACTCTTTGATGAGATATACTCCTCGACTACTACATTGCCGAGCCTCTCTCAACCCCTATGCCTCTAGGGTAGCGCTCCTGCAGCACTCCAATGCTCCCTGACTCGTCTCTACGCCACTCTATAACCATCCAGTCCTAATCTGCTGGACCTCTATGGATCATCCATCTCTATCACTTCTAGGGCTTCACAAATTCATGCTCTGGTCGAACCGCTGAATACATCTCCGACTACTTTTCTGTCTTCCTAACACCAAAGGATGTATAGTCCCTTCTTCAATCTTTCTTCAATCATTATCCCTTAGAAAATCTCTCTTCAACAGCCTCACACTATCCATCTTTCTAAAGAATTTTGATGCTCTCTATGGAGATACTTTCCTCAGCTGTTGTATCGCCGAGCCACTCTCAACCCTACATCTTCAGGAAAATGCTACTGTAGCACTCCAATACTCCCTACCTGTCACATAACCGTCATACATCCCGGCATTTCCACCAAGATCGATCAGCAAATCATGCACGCAATCCTTCCACCTTAAGAAAATTTTTTTTCATTAATCCTCTCAATCTCTACTTTCAACTCGCTTCTCTCGATTGGCCAAACCACAGCAATAACAAAGATAGAGCTGAGACATACCATAGAATTCTTATGTAGATTTTTTATTTCACCTTGTATAACTTTTCCTTCGCTTCCACGCACCATCAGGCTCTGATACCATATTGCCATCCACAACGTCCCAGGCATCACCTAGCTCTAATACCAAATTGTGAACCCATAATATTGCTCGAACGTCAATCATCCTTGACATCACAAGCATCGATACCATGTTGCGGAAGCCTCTGATCTTTAGCATAGATCTGAAAGAACCTGTGATGTTCTCTATGGATAGCAAACCATCGACCTTCCACCTATATCTGTGATGGGGTGCCTTCTTTCTTGGGATTGAGGGAGATGCCCCCTTTTCTACGGCTTCTTCAAAAATTCTAGGATGGCAACTCTAGAGAAAAGAGAAAAGAGAACTGAGGAAGAAAAGATCTGTATTGATTCCACCCATGAAAATCTTAATACAACCTATGTATTTATACATAGCCATTAGGCCTGATCAAAAACTTTTCTGGCTAACCTAATACATGAAAGCACTCACCAAGCCCATGTACACCCATGTTTTTCATGCTCTCATCCTCTGGATCTAGACCCGATCCATACATGAATTAGTCATCTTAAGACCTCTCAAATCAGGCCTTAAGATCCCTAGGATCAATCCACATCCTAGCCCAAAATAGATCCTCACGTAACTCTGCCTACGCACTAAGCCGGCTCAGTCTCAACACTGAGCCGACTAAGTTCCACTAGGTCGGCTCAATCCAAAATTGAGCCAGCCCAGTCTTGTGCCATGCCAGCAGTCTCGAACGCTCGACTCTTTATTTTATCTATGCTCTGAGACTTAGCCGACCTAGTTTTGGACTGAGTCGGCTAACCTACAGAAAATCTTTCTTCTATAGTCTTGATTCTCCGACTTTGGTTCCTTGCTTCACCTTATATCTTAAGTCTCTGAAGCACCAACCAAACCCCTGGAATCCCTGGAGACAACACCCTAACTCCTCCCGTGGCCTTCCAAAGCTTGGAAGCACCATCAATCCTCATAATCTTCATCTTGGTGCCCTAAGCCTTGGCAAATTCCTCGATAATGCCCTCCTACACGATTCCACTATCCCTGCGCACTCAACAGCACTTGTGCAAACATTGCCTCCGTCAATCCTCTTCAGCTGTTATGCACCTTTGAGGCCTTTGGGATGACTGCTTCCACCGCTGAAGACTTGTGCTTGCTTCTTGTCACCATCCTGAAATTGTAGGATCTCTTCTACTTAGCAGCTGCATCATTTTTTTTAAACTTTTCTGAAGAACCTACAGCATTTCTGTGCCAGCACATGATGTACCACCTAATATGATCTCCTCAGAGCTACGCCTATCCATCTGCTCACGCCGCTCCACCTAAAATTGTGCATCATCGATGCTATGAACTCATGCCAAATTTTCTCTCCATTTGTGAAGCCACAACTACAGAGCTTTACCTATATCCAAAGTTCACCTGATATCGTAGAAGTCGATTCTATGCTCGAGTCCCTCGAGGCCAACCACTCAACACTGTACTGCTAAGCCTGTCGTTGTACTTTGAATATCGTCGCTGTCCCTTCAAATCCTTCGCACTCTGTGGACCCCTTCAAAACTATCTCGGATACCTCCACAATCCATGGATACCTCCAAAACCCAAGAGCTCATCCAACTCTTCTAAATCCAATGACTGAACCCTAAAAAATTCCATCCTAGTCCTTCTCTTCTGTTCCTACACCAGCCATAGCTTCAGTTGCATTCGGAGAACCATCCTCCATCTGAACCGCGACTCTTTCTGATGCTCTTATAGAAGAAACTTGATCCATGATACTTTTGACAGCCTGAGACCTCCTGACATTTTCTGAGACCTCCTGGCTCTTCCTGAGATCTACATCTGATCTCCTTGAGATACCACTGATACTCTCTACTGAGATGCATTCCTCGACTGCTGCACCGCTATGCCTCTCTCAGCCTCTGTGCCTCTAGGGTAATGCTCCTGTAGCACTCCAACGCTCCCTGACTCATCTCTATGCTGCTCTACAGCCATCCAGCCCTGATCTGCTGGACCTCCATGGATCATCCATCTCCATCACTCTCAAGGCTTCATAAATTCATGCTCTGGTCGAACCGCTGAATACATCTCCGACTACTTTCTTATCTTTCTAACATCGAAAGATGTATAGTCACTTCTTCAGCCTTTCTTCGATCATTATCCCTTAAAAAACCTCTCTATAACAGCCTCACACTGTCCATCTTTCTAAAGAATCCTGATGCTCTCTATTGAGATACCTTTCTCAACTGCTGCAATGCCGAGCCTCTCTTAGTCCTGCATCTTCAAAAAAATATTACTGCAGCACTCCAGTACTCCCTGCCTTTCACATGATCATCATACATCCTGATCTTTCCACCAAAATCGATCAGCAAATCATGCACCCAATCCTTCCATCCTAGAAAAATCTCTTTTCATTAATCCTCTCAACCTCCATATTCAACTCGCTACTCCCGATTGGTCAAACCACAGTAATAACAAAGATAGAGCTGAGACATACCATGAAATTCTTGTGCAGATTTTTAATTTTATCTTGTACGATTTCTGCTTCGCTTCCATACACCATCAGGCTCTGATACCATATTATCATCCATAATGTACCAGGCATCACCTAGCTCTGATATCAAATTATAGACATGTTGGAGATAAATCCTGCTCCTGCCGAAGTCCAGTTTGATGCTTAGTCTAATACAACCGATAACCACGGAAGAGTCCTAGCGATCGAGCTTTAGCCAAACTTTTTTCTCCGATCGAACTTCTCAACGGCCGAGCTTTAGTCGAACTCCCGCGAGAGCCAAATTTTCTCTACGCTCTTCCGACCAGATACCTGCGGGAGCCAAACTTCCTCCAAACTTTTCCTTCGATCGGACTTCTTTAGGAGCCAGAGCTGGACTCCTCCCAGACATCCTCTTCAGTCGATCGGACTCCTCAGTAGTCGAGCTCCTTTTGAACTCTCCAGCGATCGAGCCTTAGCCGTACTCCTCCAACCCGACGTCTGCGAGAGCTGAACTCCCTCTACACTCCTCCAAGAGTCCGAACTTCTCTAAAATTGATATATACCGAAGTCCACCGATCAATGCCTACTTTCTCAGAGCTACGACTATTAAATCTAGATGAACAATCACCATCAGTCTGCCACAGGCGATGCTATAGGTGGTGCCCCCCTTCATGACTGACTTTGTCAGACCTCGAGTAGCCCACCACTATCGAACGGTGTGACTATCACTATCGATCTGATGATACCATCCTCTCTGCACCAAATCTCATGCAGTCTTGAGCGGCCCACCACCAGATGGTATGGCCGTCACCATCAATCAAGCTCCATCTATAAAAAAAACCCTTCAGATATATTTTCTTGAGGCTCTAAGCTCTCCTCTCCTTCTCTAAACTCTACCAAACTCATTTCAGAGCACTCTATTTCTGTTGGCCAGAAAAGCTGACTTGATCGTCGAAGGGTCCTGTCGGAGCCACCCCCACCGATCCTGGATGAAACTTTATTTTATAGATCACCGACGGCGATCTCGTACTCCTCCACTTTAGTTAAATCCGACGACAACCAGATTCTGCACCAATAGATTGGTGCTAGAAGGAGGGCCTTACCTTTGAGGCTTTCTTATTCTTAAAGGAGTGTTCAGCGATGACCTCTCTCTTTCCTCTCTAAAGATCTCCCTTCTTCTTCTCTAGAGTTCTTTTCTATAAGAAAATGCCTCCCATGAGAGCTTTGACCCGACGATCGACAGCCTCTGTAGCTCGATTCCATCCAGATCCATCTGCTCCTGCTTCAGCCCCGGCAACTTGGATTCTACCTGTACCCACGGTAGATGCAGAGCAGTTTGACCTACTTGTCCAATAGGTCCATGGCCTTATGAAGGTAATGCAGGCCATACAGCGGCCTCCGACGATGACTCCATCAAAAAACCCATCGTCGGGATGTCGAAAATCGATCCTAAGGAAGAGTACTCGGGCCAGCATATCCATCACCCCTGCAAAGGAGAAACAAAGAGTAGAGGATTCATGTTCGAATCATAGTTCTCCTTTGGAGGAGGCCTTCCCTATTTGTAGTCAGAATCCCTCCAAGATCTACAACTAAGATGGCGCTCTTGATCACAGACTGCGGGAGATGGACTGACGGATTGAGGAGCTCAGCCATGTCACCCTGGCTCACCATGCCAACGTCCGCACTGATCCTTCTTTCTCTCTTCAAATTATGCAAGAGCCCATCCCGTCAAACTTTAAGCTCCCTCAATTCGAAAGCTACGATGGAACTTCTAATCCAATTGATCATCTAGAGGCCTTCCGAACCATGATGCTACTCCATGGTGCACCAGATGCCATATTGTGCCGAGCCTTCCCATCTATCTTAAAGAAAGGAGCGAAAAATTGATACTCGATGTTGAAATCAAATATGATCTTCTCTTTCGATTAGATGAGCCATCAGTTCGTGGCTCACTTCATCAGTAGCCAACGTCCGCATCGAAGTTCGGATTCTCTGATGAACATCAAGCAAAAGCAGAAGGAATCCATCCAGGCTTACGTCATCCAGTTTAACGTCGCGACATTGAAGGTTCGGGAACTGGACCAGTCTGTTGCGATGGCTGCACTCAAGGGTGGCCTTCAGAAGAATGACTTGCTATTTTTTCTACAAAAAAAATATCCCAGAGACTTTGTTGATCTACTGGCTCGGGCCGAGGTATATGCCCATGCGGAAGAAGCCTTCAAGTTAAAGAACGAAGAAGCCTTAGGAGAGCAGCGGACAGGCGAGTATAATAGACCCACCATTGATGGAGAGCCAAGCAAAGTTTGACCGTTCTCATGGACTCCCCTCGGGCACAGGTGAGCCAGAACTCCTCGAGCTTGCCATCAAGGAAGCCCCGACAAAGGGGCATGAAGTTTTCCTACAGAAGATTTTACTAGAGGGCGAAATGAAGTTCGGTCGTGCTCACGACCTCCCCAGTGCAAGTAAGACCCAAACTTCTTGAGCTCGTCATCAAGGAAGCCCTAATGAAAGGATGCAAAGAAGTCCTCCTCTAGAAGCTAGAACCACTATTGAGGGAGGAATGGCAAGGAGATCGGCCGCCTCCTGGCATCATAGATGCTATTTTCGGGGCTTGGTACTTCGGTGGGCTGTCATCTTCCAACGTCAAAGCCAAAAGAAGCTTGCTTCAAATTGAGAAGGCCAGCATGAGATAGAGGAGGTCGTTCGGCCTTGAACTTACTATCCGAGGAAATTCGGAGGAACAACGCCTTCACGACCCTGAAATAGGGATGTGCTACCAGTAACTTTTCCTCGGTAAAATTCTTTTCATTCAATAATATTATTTCTGGGTGCAAAAACTATGTGATGATAGAGAAAAAATAGTCAATAATTGCCATATTAGGAACAGGAGGAGAATCTCGTCCTAACACGAGCAGGTCAAAAACCTTCAATCTCGACCGCAGGAGATAAGATCTCTCCAGAGGCAACCTCAGCCATAGGAGATAAGATATCCCCCGAGGGTCTGGGCCAACCTCGACTGCAGGAGATAAGATCTCTCCCGAGTGCCTGCATCGACCTCGACTGCAGGAGATAAGATCTCTCCCGAGGCAACCTCGACCGTAGGAGATAAGATCTCCTCCGAGGGTCCGAGCCGACCTGGGCTACAGGAGATAAGATCTCTCTCGAGCACCCACATCAACCTCAACCATAGGAGATAATATCTCTCTCAAGGCAACCTCGATCGTAGGAGATAAGATTTCCCGAGGGTCCGGACTGACCTCAACTATGGGAGATAAGATCTCCTCCGAGTGCCTGCATCAACCTCGACCGTAGGAGATAGGATGTCTCCCGAGGCAACCTCGACCATAGGAGATAAGATCTCCCTCGAGGGTCCAGGCTGATCTCGACTGCAGGAGATAAGATCTCCTCCGAGTGTCCGCATCAACCTAGATCGTAGGAGATAAGATCTCTCCCGAGGTAATCTCGACTGTAGAAGATAAGATCTCCTCCGAGGGTCTGGGCCGACCTCGGCTGTGGAAAGATAAGATCTCCCTCGAGCACCTACATCAATCTCGATCGTAGGAGATAAGATCTCCCCCAAGGCAACCTCGATCGCAGGAGATAAGATCTCTTCCGAGGGTCTGGGCCGACCTCGACTGCAAGAGATAAGATCTTCCGAGGGTCCGAGCAATCTCGACTGCAGAAGATAAGATCTCCTCCAAGCGCCTGCATCAACCTCGATTGCAGGAGATAAGATCTCCTCCGAGGTTAACTTCGATCGTAGGAGATAAGATCTCCTCCGAGTTTCTAGCCAACCTCGACTGTAGGAGATAAGATCTCCTCCGAGCGTCTGCATCAACCTTGACCACACGAGATAAGATCTCCTCCGAGGCAATCTCGGCCATAGGAGATAAGATCTCCCCCGAGGGTTCGGACCAACCTCGACTGTAGGAGATAAGATCTCCTCCGAGCGTCCACATCAATCTTGACCGCAGGAGATAAGATCTCCTTCGAGGCAACCTCAACCGCAGGAGATAAGATCTCCTCCGAGAGTCCGAGGCGATCTCGACTGTGGGAGATAAGATCTCTTCCAAGCGTCCGCATCAAACCTCGGCCGTAGGAGATAAGATCTCTTCCGAGGCAACCTCGACCGTAGGAGATAAGATCTCCCTCGAGGGTCCGGGCCGACCTCGATTGTAGGAGATAAGATCTCCTCCGAGCGTCCGCATCAATCTCGATCGTAGGAGATAAGATCTTTTCTGAGATAACCTCGACCGTAGGAGATAAGATCTCCCCCGAGGGTCCGAGCCAACCTCAATTGTGGAGATAAGATCTTCTCTGAGCGCCCACATCAATCTCGATCATAGGAGATAAGATCTCCCCTAAGACAACCTCGACTGCAGGAGATAAGACTCCCCTGAGGGTCTGAACCAAAATCTCGACTGCAGGAGATAAGATCTCTCCTAAGCGTCTGCATCAATCTCGACTGCAAGAGATAAGATCTCTCCCAAGGTCCGAGCCAACCTCAGCTACAGAACATAAGATCTCTCCGAGCGTCCACATCAACCTCGATTGCAGGAGATAAGATCTCCTCCGAAGCAATCTCGACCGCAGGAGATAAGATCTTCCCTAAGGATCCGGATCAACCTCGGCTGTAGGAGATAAGATCTTCCCCGAGCGCCCACATCGATCTCGGTTGCAGGAGATAAGATCTCCTCTGAGGCAACCTCGGCCATAGGAGATAAGATCTCCTCCGAGGGTCCGAACCGATCTTGACTGTAGGAGATAAGATCTCCCCCAAGCATCCGCATCAATCTCGACCGCAGGAGATAAGATCTCCCCTAAGACAACCTCGACCGCAGGAGGTAAGATCTCTCCTAAGGATCCGCATCGACCTCAACTACAGGAGATAAGATCTCTCCTGAGGCAACCTCGACCGTAGGAAATAAGATCTCCCCCGAGGGTCTGGGCCGACCTCGGCTGCAAGAGATAAGATCTTCCCCGAGCGCCCGCATCAACCTCGACCGTAGGAGATAAGATCTCTTCCGAGGCAACCTCGACCACAGAAGATAAGATATCCCCCGACGATCTAGGCCGACCTCGACTGTAGGAGATAAGATCTCCCCCAAGCGTCCGCATCAACCTCGACCGTAGGAGATAAGATTTCTCCTGAGGCAACCTCAACCGTAGGAGATATGATCTCCCCTGAGGGTCCGGATAAACCTCGGCCGTAGGCGATAAGATCTCTCCTAAGGCAACCTCGATCAGAGATAATATCTCTCTCAAGCCCCCGAGGCAACTTCGGCTGCAGGAGATAAGACCTCTCCCGAGGGTCTACAACGATCTCGATTGCAGGAGATAAGATCTCCCCCGAGGGTTCAGGCCAACCTCAGCCAGAGATAAGATCACTTCCGAGCGACTGAGATAACCTCGGCCAGAGATAAGATCGGAGACAACCTCGGCTAGAGATAAGATCTCTTCTGAGTGACCGCATCAATCTCGGCCAGAGATAAGATCTCTTTCGAGCGATTGAGGCAACCTCGGTCAGAGATAAGATCGAAGACAACCTCGCCTAGAGATAAGATCTCTCCCGAGCGATTTCGTTAACCTCGGTCAGAGATCAGATCTCTCCCGAGCATCCATATTAACCTCGACTGCAAGAGAGGAGATCTCTCCCGAGTCAGCCTCGACTGTTGGAGACAATATCGCTCCTGAGGAGTTCAACCTCCGACCTCGACCGCAGGAGACGAGATCTACTTCAACCTCGATTGGAGATGAGATCTTTCCCGAGCTTCAATTTTAATATCAACTTTAGCTGGAGATGAGATCTCCCCCAAGCTTCGATCTGAACCAGCACGGAGCCCAGAAGAAGACTTCGGTAGTCACCTTTTCTGCACTCCTTTCCTTCGAGTTTCGAACTCGAGAGTGGGAGGGACTATTGTTGGGGATAAACCCTGCTCCTACCGAAGTCCAGTTCGATGCTCAGCTAAATACAATTGGTAGCCATGGAAGAGTCCCAGCGGTCGGGCCTTAGCCGAACCTTTTCCTCCGATCGAACTCCTCAGCGGTCGAGCTTCAGTCGGACTCCCACGAGAGCCGAACTTCCTCCGTGCTCTTCCAACCAGATGCTTATGGGAGCCGAACTCCCTCCAAACTTCTCCTTTGGCTGAACTTCTTCAGGAGCCAGAGCCAGACTCCTCCCATACATTTTCTTCGATCGGTCGGACTCCTCAGCGACCAAGCTCCTTCCGAACTCTCCAGCGATCGAGCCTTAGCCGCACTCCTCCAATCAGATACCTGCGAGAGCCAAACTTCCTCCGCACTCCTCCGGTCAAACTTCTTTTGAGCTTTCCCTCGATCAAACTCCTCCAGGAGTCCGAACTCCTCTAAAATTGATACATACCGAAGTCCACCGATCAATGTCTACTTTCTCAGAGCCACAGCTATTAAATCTGGACGAACGATCACCATCAGTCTGACAATGGCGATGCTACAGGCGGTACCCCCCTCCATGACTAACTCCATCAGACCTCGAGCAGTCCACTACTATCAGATGGTATGGCTATCACTATCGATCTGACGATACCATCCTCTCCACACCAAACCTCGTGCAGCCTCGAGCGGCCCACCATCAGGCGGTATGGCCGTCACCATTAATCAAGTTTCGTCTATAAAAGAGACCCTCCAGATATGTTTCCTCGAAGATCTAAGCTCTCTTTTCCTTCTCTAAACTCTGTCAAACTTATTTCAGAGTACTCCATTTCTATTGATCAAAAAAGCTGACTTGATCGTTGGAGGATCTTGTCGGAGCCACCCCCACCGACTCTGAATGAAACTTTATTTTGTAGGTCATCAACGGCGACCTCATACTCCTCCACTCCAGTTGGATCCGACGATAATCAGATTCTGCACCAACAAGATCCATGTTATCGCTCGAACGCCAATCATCCTTGATATCACAAGCACCGATACCATATTACGGAAGTTTCTAATCTTTGGCATGAACCTGAAGAAATCTATGACGTTCTCTATGGGCAACAAACCATCGACCCTCCATCTAGATCTATGATGCGGTGCCTCCTTTTTTGGGATCGAGGGAGATGCCTCCTTTTCTATGACTTCTTCAAAAATTTTAGGATGGCAACTCTAGAGAGAAGAGAAGAGAGAATTGAGGAAGAAAATATCTGTATTGATTCCATCCATGAAAATTCTAATACAACCTATGTATTTATACATAGCCATTAGGTCCGACCAAAAACTCTCCTAACCAACCCAATACATGAAAGTACTTACCGAGTCCATGTACACCCATATCTCTCATGCTCTCATTCTCTGAATCTAGACCTGACCCATATATGAATTAGCCACCTTAAGACCTCTCAAACCAGGCCTTAAAATCCCTAGGATCAACTCAGACCCTAATCCAAAATAGACCCTCGTGTAACTCTGCCTGTGCATTGAACCGATCCAGTCCTATGCTGTACTAGCAGTCCCGAATGCTCAGCTTTCTATTTTATCCGTGCTCTAAGACTTAGCCAATCCAATTTTGGACTGAGCCGACTAACCTGTAGAAAATCTTTTTTCTACAGTCTTGATTTTCCAACTTTGATTTCTTGCTTCACCTTGTGTTCCAGGTCTTCGAAGCATCAATCAAACCTCTGAAATCCCTGGAGACAACACCCTAGCTCCTTTTATGGTCTTCCAAGGCTTGGAAGCACCATCAATCCTCACAAGAACCAACCGGAATGACCTCAAAGGAAAATACCCCAAAAGCCACACCATCAATCAAACCTGAAGAAGGAGCTAAAGACAATCATAGGGACTTTCGAAAGTCAGACAACCAAAAGAGCAGAAGTAGGAAAATGGTCACGACAAAAGGCAACTTCTCCTTATATGCCACACTTGCAATCTAGGTGGTCCCTCATGGATCAACCCTCGGCCATGCATCAAGGATTGAAGCGAATGAGGCCCGCTATTCCTTAACGCTCTATTGATCAGATTCAGCCATTGGGAATAATCCATGTGCGGCCCCCAAATCCAATCATCCACCGACAAGTGGCTCTACACGACTGGATGGGACATAACCGCCAAAGGATGCCTTTTAAGGCGAAATGATAATCCATCTTGAGTAATTCGCCCCCACATTGATGGTCTGAAAACTTGCGATCTATCAAATCCTCTATGTTGATCATGTCGCGATCAACGAAGCAGCACATCCCATCGAATCAGAGGTGACATGATAGTGCACTTGGAGATCGGTAGGCTCACAATCACTTGGGCCTAAGGATACTCCAACCAAAGCACTACTTCCTCTACCCAAGCCTAGAGAATTGGACTCGAAAGTGGGGGCATATGTTGTGGGGTAACCCACCTAGACTGTAATCCTCATGGCCTACTTTCTAGGAGGTGGCTGGCGGAAATGACGATAAGCAGACGACTATTTATGTCGGCACTCCACAAGCAATGTAGCAGGAATGCCCCTTTGACCTCCAGATCAGAGCCTGGCTCGGCCCCTAGGTCAGAACCACACTGACCGTCGCCCTCAACACCGACATTTCACAAGCGACATGGCAAGGATGACCTCCAACCTCCAGGTCATATCGGAACTGACCTATGGGTCGAAGCCATGCCAGTGATTTCGGGAGACCCCTACCAAGGCCCAAAACAGACACGTCATCCCTCGACCGAACTCTGACTTCGATCGTGTCTCTTCGAATCTTTTGATACCCTATAAATCCATGGGTTGGTAGACGTCGATAACTAACAAATCTGACAAGCACTCGTCTGTTTGATGCCTATGACTAACAAACCTGATAGACGTCTGTCCGATAGATGCCCAAGACCAATGAATCATGCCATCTATCCTAACAACCTATGGGCTAGGGACATGAAAAACTCTAATGATCTCCTATAAAGAGGTACCCCTAGGACCCCCGAGAGAGGTAACATAAAAAAAGAGGCAACTCTTCACCCTATTGGCATGATTCTTCTCTCTTTCTTTCACTATTTTTCAAAGCTTCAATTAACTTAAACATCGAAGGATCCCTTGATGGAGAAATCCTGGCATGAAGACTTTCTTTTGCAGGTCCCTTAGTGTTATGGTCTTCACCACCTTTCGACGCTCACTCACAACAACATCAGCCCCCCGAAGCTTTGATGAAACACTTTGGAATAAAAATAAGAATGGGTGACTCCTATTCTTGGTTATAGAGAATCTTATTTTCATTCCGATTTCATTGATGAATGATAAAATACCTTAATCCTCCAAAATCCATATAATAACCTGGTCAAAAAAAAAAAAGAAAAAAAAAGCCTAAAGAAGACTCCCATCAGAATCTTTTTCCTCCACGAGACTCCCAAATGGACTTGGTGTCTTTCAGGCTACTCGAGACTCGAAAACCCCTAGTCTCCACCTCTATTTAGGAACTCCTTAAATACCCCTTCAAGCCACCACGAGCATTGGCCATCTTCTCTCTTTTTTTCTTCCTATTTTCTTCCATTCATACCACGGCCTCTCATATAGATTGGAGCCAGAGATGTTATTGGAACCAAGGTAAAAGTCCCAACCTTTCTTCTCTCTCTCTCTTCTCCTTCCTCCCATGGCTTTAGGTGCTACTGTCAGCCACCAACTTCACTGAAAATCAATCATAAAAGAATCCCCTATTCTTCTAATCCTCCTTTTACTTTCTTTGGCAGTCGATATTGTGAGGATTGATGGTGCTTCCAAGTCTTGGGAGACCATAGGAGGAGCTAGGATGTTGGCTCCAGGGATTTTAGGAGCTTGGTTGGTACTTCGAAGATATGAAATTTAAGATGGAGCAAGAAATCAAAGTCGGATAATCAAAACTGCAGAAAGGATCATTTCTACATGTTAGTCGGCTCAGTCTGAAACTAGATCGGCTAAGTCTTAGAGGACAGGCCAAACAAAAAGAAGTGTGTTTGGGACTATAGCATGGCACGCAACTGGATTGGATCAATCTAAAATTGAGCCAACCCAGTCTCAGGTTAGCCGGCTCAGTGCTGAGACTAAGTCGGCTCAGTCCACGGGCAGAGCTATGCGAGAATCTATTTGGGACTAGGATAGAGACTTATCCTAGGAATCTTAAAGCTTGATTTTAGAGATCTTAAGGAGGCTAACTCATGTATGAATCGAACTTAAATCGAAAGGATGAGAGCATGGGAGATATGGGTGTATATGCGCTCGATGAGTGCTTTCATGTATTGGGTTAGCCAGGAAAATTTTTTGGTCGAGCCTAATGGCTATGTATAAATACATAGGTTGTATTAGGATTTAAAGGATGCAAATAATACAGATCTTTTTTTCCTTCAACCTCTCTTCTATCTTCTCTCTAGAGTAGTTGCCCTAGATTCTTAAAGAAGCCCTACAAAGAGGAGGCACTTCCCTCAAGCCCAAGGAGGGAGGTGCCCAGCATAAATCTAAATGATGGATCTATGATACACTACCTTAGAGAATGTCAAAGATCTTCTATGGTCCATGCTAAACATTAAGAGCTTCCGTAATATAGCATTAGAGCTAGGTGATGCTGAGATGATGCGCCAATAATTGGTATCAGAGCTTGATGGTACGTGAAAGCGAAGGAGAAGTCATATGGGATGAAATCAGAAATCTGCACGAGTATTCCATGATATGTCTCAGATTTACTTTTGTTATTGCTGTGGTTTGGCCAACCGAGAGCAGTGGGTTGAAGGTGGAGGCTGAGAGGATTAACGAAAAGAATTTTTTTCAGGATGAAAGATTTGGGTGCATGATTTGTTGGTCAGTCTTGATGAAAAAATCAAAGTATATGATGGTAGATAAGGCAAGGAACACTGAAGTACCGTAGTACCACTTTTCTAGAGATGCAGGGCTGAGAGAGGCTCGATGATGCAGTAGTCGAAAAAGGTATCTTAGTAGAAAGCATCAAAATTTTCTAGAAAGATGGACAGTGTGCAGCTGTTGAAGAGAGATTTTTCAAGGAATAATGATCGAAGAAAGGTTGAAAAAGCAACTATACATCCTTCGATTGCTGGAAGGCGAGCAAGTAGTCGAAGATGTATTCAGCGGTTCGATCAGAGCATGAATTTATGAAGCCTTGAGGATGATGGAGATGGATGATCCATGGAGGTCCAGCAGGTTAGGACTGGACGGCTATAGAGCGACGTAGAGATAAGTCAAGAAGCACTAAAGTGCTGCAGGAGTGCTATCCTAAAGGTATAGGGGCTGAGAGAGGCTCATTGGTGCAGTAATCGAGGAAGGTATCTCAGTAGAGAGTGTCAGAAGCATCTCAGTGAGATTAAAAGTAGGTCTTAAGGAGAGTCAGAAGCTCTTAGGAAGTGCCAGGAGGTCTCAAGCAGCTGGGAGTGTCCTGGATCAGGTTTTTTTTGCAGGAGCACTAGGGAGAGTCGTAGTTTAGTGGAGGATGGTTTATGTACAGTAAGAGAGGATCCGGATACCTATGAAGAAATAGTATCGAGATGAGGTAGGAAGAACTAGAGTGCTGCAGTAGTGCTTTTCTAGAAGCACGGGACTGAAAAAGGTCCGATAGTGCAATAGTCGAGGAAGGTATCTTAGTAGAGAGTATCAAGAGGCATCTTAGGAAGATCGAAAGTAGGTCTCAAGGAGAGCCATGGAGTCTTAGAAGTCTCAGGATGAATTTGAGCTGTAGTTCCTTCGGGCGCAACTAAAGCGATGGCTGGTGCAAGGGCAGAAGAGGAAAAGACTAGAATGAAATTTTTTAAGGTTTGATCGTTGGATTCAGAAGAGTTGGATGAGCTCTTGGATTTTGAAGATGCCCATGGATTGTGGAGGTATCCGAGATGACTTCGAAGAGGGCTGCAGAGTGTGAAGGGTTCGAAGGGGCAGCGACGGTATTCGAGGTACAGCGGCAAGCTCAGTAGTGCAGCATTAAGTGGTTGGCCTCGAGAGACTCGATGATAGAGTCAAATTCTGCAATATCAGATAGACTTCGGATATAGGTGGAGCTTCGCAGTGGTGGCTTCATAAGTGGAGAGAAAGTTTGGCATGAATTTAGAGCTGAGGGTCAGAGTCGATGATGCATAGTTTCTGATGGAGTAGCATGTGCAGGTGGATAGGCATAGCTCTAAGAAGATCATGTCAGGTGGTATAGCATATGCTAGTATAGAAATGCTGTAAGTTCTCCAAAAAAGTTTAGGGAAAGTGATGCAGCTGCTAAGCAAAAGGGATCCTACAATTTCAGGATGGTGCCAAGAAGTAAGCACAGGACTTCAGCGGTGGAGGTGGTCATCTCAAAGATCTTAAAGATGCACAACAGCTGAAGAAGATTGGCGGAGGTAATGTTTGCACAGGTACTGTCAGGGTGCACTTCGACAATGGGATTATGCAAGAGTGCATTGCCGAGGAGTTTGCCAAGGCTTGGAGCACCAAGATAGAGATTGTGAGGATTAATGGTGCTCTCAAGTCTTAGAAGGCCATGGGAGGAGCCAGGGTGTTGGCTCTATAGATTCCAGGGGCTTGGTTGGTGCTTTGGAGATTTAGGATTCAAGATGAAGCAAGAAACCAAAGCCAAAAAATCAAGACTGTAGAAAAAATCATTTCTGTAGGTTAGCTGGCTCAGTCTGAAACTGGATCGACTAAGTCTCAGAAGATAGGCCAAACAAAGAGGAGCGCATTTGGGACTGCAGCATGGCACGCAATTGGACTGAGCCGACCCAGTCTCAGGTTAGCCGGCTCAATCCATGAGCCAAGCTATACGAGGGTCTATTTGGAGCTAGGATAGGAACTTATCCTAGGAGTCTTAAGGCCTGGTTTGAGAGATCTTAAGAGGGCTAACTCATGTATGGGTCGGGCTTAGATCCAGAGGATCAGAGCATGGGAGACATTGGTGTACATAGGCTCGATAAGTGCTTTCATGTATTAGATTAGTCAGAAAAATTTTTTAATCGAACCTAATGGCTATGTATAAATATATAGGTTATATTAGGATTTAAAGGGTGCAAGCAATACAGATCTTTTCTTCCTTCAACCTCTCTTCTCCCTAGAGTAGTTGCCCTAGGTTCCTGAAGAAGCCCTAGAGAAAGGGGGGCCTCCCTCAAGCCCAAGAAGGAAGGTGCCCTAGCATAGATCTAGGTGATGATCTATGATACGCTGCCTTAGAGAACGTCAAAGATCTTCTGTGGTCCACGCTAAAGATCAGGAGTTTTCGCAATATGACATCAGAGCTAAATGATATCAAGACGATGCGTCAACAGACATCGCCTTTCCTTGAAGCCAAGCTTATGCCAAGTACCCCAGCCTCCCCATGAGCCTCCACGGTAGAGCCATGGCCACCGGTGAGTGGCTAATGGCCAAAAAAAAAAAAGTTTTGAATCCCTTATTTTTTAAAAATATTTTTTTCTATGATTTTCTTGTTGCCTGATCATTGCTGCGACCATCCTTCGCTCTGCCACCATCGATCGTCTATTGCCCGACCTCTGGCCATGTTGTCACATCCCACTAGGGCACCAGCTACTATCCCTATCCCTTCCTTGTTTGGCCAAGAAAAGAAAGAAGAAAAGAAGAAGAAGAGAACAAGAAAAGAAAAAGAAAAAAGAAAAAGAGAGAGAAGGGTCTCTCTCTTGTCTCTCTCTAAGATTTCTCTCCACCCACTCTCTTTCTCTCTCTATCTGATCCATGATCTCTTGTACGGACTCAAGATGAAAACAAGATGACCAGAGATTGCTTTGATATCTGTGTAGTTTATTGAATTCTAGTCTTGCTCTTATTAAAAATTCATAGCATTTGATCATAGTTAACCCCTATTAAGTCACCCAAAAATGTCCCTGATGATCTTGATCATAGATTCTTCTTTTAAGGGATATAAAATTTCTCTTCATTTTTTTTCTACTTTCTCTCTCTAAAAAATCTAGAAACTCCAATATTGAGCCATGTCTTCCTCTTCTAAGGATCCATGTTGACTACGACAAGATGATCTTGAATTAATTTGATGCCTGAATGATCCATCGAATTGATCATCTGATCAATTATCTTTTTTATTATTATTTAATTTTATTAAATTTAATAAATAAAAATAAATTATTAATTAATAGTAAAAATAAGATTACTTGATTCATCTGATGAAGTCCAAAGATCTAGTATGATTGAGGTAAGTAGAATCTTATGCTCTTTATTTATTTTTAAATTATCATATCATCTATGAAATTGATCTATTGAAATCATGTTTTTCATAAGGACCAACATATAAGATATAAAAAATTATATTTTATTATGACCATTATTTTCATCAATATATTTCTCAGAAATGACATGTTTATGAAGGATGAATTTTATTATTTTTTTATCTATATATAAGCATATTTTTAGAAAAAGATATGAAGATTTCAAATATTCTTAGATAGCTATAAATGAATCTCTAAAATTAGAAAAGTCAACATCCGAAGCTATCATCTATAAGAAACATAGTCTTATCAATAGGCATAAAGTTGGAATAAGAAACAAGAATTTTGTCAATTAAAAAATATGGTCCTATCACGGGTATAAAATAATCTTAACATGAATATCTGTTATCAATATTTTAAAGCATTATATCAATATCTGACAAGAATGATTTATGCATGATTGTCTTTATGATTTATTTTATATTATACTATGTGAAAAGATTAATTTTTATAATATCTATTATTTTCTAAATATTATATTATCATGAAAAAACTTATACTTGATCTAGTAAGGAAGTATCGATTTTACTTGCTGAGCTAGTATAGCTCATATTTTTTTTATTTTTATTTTTTTATAGAGGATTAAGATTGAGAATGATGAAGGATATAGACTTGAAGGTCTACATAGCAAGTTTAAAAATTTTGGTAGCTAAACTTAGTTTATTGAATGATCGTGAACTTATAGTAGATTACAGATAAATTTTGAGATATGGTTTGATATTTGATTTTGGATTTAGATGCTCTACAATAATTTTGGTTTAATTACTTGATTAATGATGAAATTGAATCTTTTATTGTATTTTATTTATGAGAAATTTTAGTTGATTATGGTTTATAGGCTTTGTGTTATCAAGAATAGCACTCTCGGTAGCATGGCCGTATTATGTCCTAGATTTGGGACATAACGATCTAACTTTTATTTTTTTTTCATATTCAAATTTCATTCTAATTTTGATTTCGATTTCAATGATCAATTCCTATACTAATCCATTTCAATCTCAATTCTGATTCCGATCTCTAATCAAATCCGCTCTAAAGATTCACTCTTAAAATCTTAAAAAAAATTATAAGGTTATATTTTGAGCAAATCATATGCACGTCTCAATATAGCACACCCTTTTTGTTCATTCCATCCTTATCCTTTGATGGCAGTGACTATACGATACATGTAAATTACAAGTACAAATTGCTGCATATAGTCTTGATGACCAGAACCTATAACATCGGATATCAAGATATATTATAAGGCAGACATTAAAGAATGGTGTAGTAGAGGTTTTTTTAAAAAAAATAAAAACTAAAATATAGTATAGTGAAAGGGAAGCTTGAGCAGCAACAAATAGGAGCATTGTTAGGTGTCTTATAAAGCATTTATTGGTTCGGGTTGTATTTTTGCACGAAACAATGATGGATCTTCTTTATGACATGGGCTGTTGAGTGGATCATTGCATAGTCTTCAAAGCTTTTCTCTCCATCCATAGCACAAATCATGTTGTGCTTATAAAAAATATGCAATGCACGATTCAACGTTTGATATCACCAAAAAAAAATTCAGATGCTTTGAAGTGTTTCAGTGATTGTTACAACATGCACCTAGATCGTATCACAATGTATTGATAACATTTCAATTTACCTGCATATGGTGCATGGTATTTTAACCAGTCACGTTTTGACCACAATACTGTTGATAACTGATTGGGAGGCGAGCTTCTGTTCATTATGGTGCTATACTAGTCTTAATATAATCGATATTTTCTTATTACTCTTGATGTCCTTTCTTTATAGTTATATTGTTAGATTATATATTAATATACATATGGTTGTTACATTGAATATATGAGACACCGCAAATATCTTCTTTTCTCTCTTTCACTGTGGTCATACTTTTACCGGCATTTTGCTATATGGATCCTTACAATGAAATGGATGTTTGCACAGGATATTGCAGAACAAGGAAATTATTTGTATGAAAACTACCCAATGCTTGTTGAGGTGCAAAATATATCCATATGAACATCATGCCCGATGCCCATCCGTCATGGTTAGCATCTGGGTGGAGTCCAAGGTGTTCCTGGGCCGTCATGCGTAGGTCTATTTATGGGCCAGTTTGTGAGCCATATTTGTAACCTGGAAGGATTCTAAAGTTTTGATCTCCGCAGTCTAAGCCCGGCCCGTTACGGACTAAGATAACCTGGGCGAATTTGTAGTTGCTGCATCTTACCTTGTTTTGTTTGGAAAGAGCATATCTCTTCTACAACAATATCACTTCTTTTGATGCATCACTAGAATTAGATTCTCACTCTAAAATCATCTAAGATTAGCACCAGGAGATGCCCATGCCCGTGGGCCAATAATTGGAGAAATTTATTTGGCTACTAGTACAGCAACTCCAGTTATTGCAATGCAATTTGTTCTAGCAACTTCGGTTATTCCGCCGCAGACGGTCCACATATTTCTACTTGCTGTCATGGAAACAAACAGGGCTGCACTGATCTAAGCATGACAGCAAAATCTCCAAGGACATCCATCTACGTCCATCTGCTCATCTATGGTGTGATTTGCAAATATAGCTCCTATTCATGTTTTCTATGATGGACCAAGAAGAGTAACACCTTAGATAACATAGATTAGTCCTATGATCTGGACAACTAGAAGATAGTGAAGTGACCAATGGGACTTCAATTTATACTTTGACAGGTTACCTCGTGTTTTTCCAGAAAAGCAAACCATATAACAGCCTTCCAAGTATATTTTTCCACCAAATACTCTGCGCTTAAATCATGCACCATCTGTAGAGAAGAGCTGGACTCCCTGCTGACAACCCACCATCCTTGGTTATGACTTGCCCCCATATGGTAACAACTAACAGCTGACACATACCTACAAGGCTACAACCTCAATAACATTGATGATGGTGGAGCAGGACCTGTGATCTAGGTGGTGAACTCGTTCATAAATGTTCGCACTCGCATCATTTGTTTTGACACGGACCTCAAAGCCGGGTCCCATGGTGTTCGGGTCCGGTACGATGCTCTTGTCTCCGGGTGGCTGGTGCCAGAGGAGGCAACGAGTACCCACCAGCCAACGGCCAGGTGTTCTCTTGGGACCCGATTCCAGATCCCTGGGAGACCAGCAGACGGCTGGTTCTGACCGGCTCAAAGGCGCGGACGCGAAATGATCGCGGTGGTGGGTTTTCCCGAACGATCAGAGGCAGCAGCGCCCCCGAGCTAAGCTCGGCTGCCGAGCCCCGTCCGGTAGCACGTGGCCTCTTGCAGGACCGAGCGAACGAAGACCACGGAGCTCGGCTCAGACATTCCCAACGCAACCCCTCTCTTTCGAACGGCGGTGGGATGATAAAATGTTCTTGAAATGGCTGAAGATTCTGAGCAAGGCATTAAAGAATTGGTAAACGTGTCTACATATGTAGTTTTATTTCTGAGCGGTTTAAAGTTTGAAGTTAGCTCAAAGTTAAGAGGAGCTCAAGCTTGGATTTTGGTCGATGATAAGCGTTTCGGGTAAGATTAGATTAGTAGACTATATGAGTAGCATGCGGATGGGTATCACTTGAGTAGAATTTGGCAACGGGGCGGAGGTTATTTATTCTGCACGCAATGCATCGTATAGTGCAGTATATATATATATCGTACGTACCATCCATCATATGTTGAATGGTTGTGCATGCATGCATCACATGGTCCGTTGTCATGTGCGACCTTCCACCATGCAATGGATGGTACATGCATACTGTACGGTGCAGTAGAGGATTCATGCACTTGACAATGAGAGTTATCGAGGAAAAATGAAAACATATAACAAATGGGAGGATGCATGGATGGTAAGAGGTTTTCATTAATTTCCTTCCCCGCTAGTGTTGGATGCATGCTATCGGCGTGAGATGTTTTGGAAGTTGTTAAAGAAGCAGAGTCCTAACATTTTAGGACTTTTGGAATTATCAGAAATGGAGTCAAATCTCGAGGATGAAAAGTTGCTTCCAGAAAGTTTTAGATGATTTGCAGAGTAGATCTACCAGCAGTTGAACTTGAAGCTCTTCCAAAGGGAGGAGAGGTGCGAACCAGTGGGCTGGCTAAATTATGGTTGGTATAATATTTTTTGCCAAATGTGTGAAGAGGAGCTCTTTTTTATGCGAGTGCATTACATGACTTGAAAGTTATATAAAATACAATTCAGGCTAGCTTGTAAGCTACCCAGTACTAGATTAGCCTCATTTGTAGCTGGCTCAACCTCATTGGACTCTGGTTTGGTGCAATAAAGAACTTTATTAGCTGGCCCACGATAGCTTACAAGCTTTCAAGTACACAAACCTTTGCTTCCATAGAAGACCCAAGTTCGCCCAAACTACGTACATTTCCATTATTCAAACGCTTTCCTTGCCTTTGCCTGCGGCTCGTATTCCCCTCATCTTTTTTTGAGGAGTGCTCATATTCCCTCGTCACAAAGCATTTTCCCCACCTGTATCACTTTAGACCATCTAATCAATAGACAAAGAGTTACAGTTCTCACACGCTCTCGCATGGTACTCTCTCCTTCATTCTTTTTCACCCCATCATGTTAAAGTTTTACCAGAAGTGGTACCTTCCTGTGATCTTACTTGCACTCCACTCCAAAAGATGGTGGAACTCCGTTAGGTCTTGTTCATCTCTCCGGACTTCAAGTACTCCATGCATGTTTACCAAAAGAAAAAAAAAAAGGGTACTCCGTGCACCGCCAGCAGTGGTGCGTAAACAAAAGCACACGAGAAGAAGTGTCCTCCGCCCGGCAGCCCATCAGTTTTACCACCATGCTCCTTTCGCTTTACCTCCGCTCTCTTTCCTGCAGCCACTGTCCTAGGATAGAATTTAGACCAAGTGGAGTAGCGGGGGTTAAAACCACACACACACACCAAAAAAAAAAAAACACAAAGAAAGAGAGAGAGAGAGGAGGAGGGGTGCACACGGTAGTCTTATAGAAGATGGCTAACAGCTGGTATCTGATCCCAGCCCCACTTCTTTTGCATGCCATGCATGTGCTTTAAAGGGTCATGCCCATCTTACCCAAAAAAAGCGGTATGCCCATGCTGATCGTCATGTGTCATGTCATGGGCCTCATGGCTGGCCACCCTTGTGTTGCCATCCTAACCCATTATTAATATACAAAATGGTGGGAATCCCAGGACTGTGGGACCTGAATCTCTCTCGAGTGCATAGCATGGCCAGCTACTTTCAGTCTTTCAACATATGGTAAGTAAGAAATGGCTCAATAAACTAGGAAGAAACCCGCAAGTTTTCGTTAAAATGTTATGGAGCCGTCTGTGCAAGTTTATAAATTTATCATGTAGTCATTTGGCATTGATTGGAAGCAATTTTTGCAACATCTTTTGAACCATGAAACTTGTATTGAATTACATGCTACTACTCTGGGAAGATTTATTACAAAGCATAATTTAGTTTGATCACTTGTAACACTTTGGGGCACCACCAGTTACAACCTCCATTCTTGCATGTAGTCCTGTCTAAGATATGAATTTAGCATTAGTATTTAATAGAAAAAGAAAAAGGCAGAAACTAGCTTTGAAATGAAGAAGAAAAAGGCTTAGGATCCTAGTCCTCGGGGACAATGTTAATATATGAACTGTGTTACGAGTTTCAAATTTTAACAAAACATGAAATCATATAATTTTTCAACACTAGTTATAGGCACGCCTAATGCACCTGAGAAAAAAACATGAATTAGCTAACCATGTGGACTCTCGTACCCATGAGTTTTACCTTTTTAAAAGACCTTTTTTGAAAAAAAAAATTGATGTTTTTTTTTTTTTTTTTTTAATGATTAGGGTTGCTTATCAATTCATTTTATGAGATAGAAATGAATGCACCGACTATATAAGCCAATCAAACAAAGCATTTAATATAACAAATATCTTGCTCCAACCTAGAGAGGGTAGCTAAGTAATAAGAAGAACCTAACTGTTGAGATTCATTGCCAAATCTCAATCCAATTATGATCCTATTTTTAGTGGATTATTAATTTTAATGATATTAGGATTCTATTTCTAATATTATTTTATTTAATTATTTTTATCTAAAAATTAAAAAATTTGTATTTTAGTGAATTTCTGATTTTTTGAGTCAAGATAGGAGTTAAATTTTTATCCACATCATATTCTATTTAAAAGGATCTTTAGTATCTTCTTTGTATATAGAACCATATGGAAGACCGTAGAAAAAGTATGTGAAGAAAGAAAGAGAAAAGATTATTTATTCGTATGGAGACTTTTTCATAAGGCATCTTTACGCGGTTTTGGTATTTATTTTTTTTTGAATAAATTTATTTTTCTATCCTAACTTTTTTTCTTCTTCTATTATTATTTTTTTCTCATAATTCTCTATAAATATTTTTTATTTGATGTTTGTTTTGGATTTTGGACGGGCACAGTCGATCAACTCCATATAGTATGCCATTCTATGTCGTATCGGAATGAAGATTTTTGATATTTATGACTCTACATGATATTAGAGTCATAAGCTTGGAGAGCAGTTAAGTGATTTGCAGTTTCAATCAGATTTATTTGAAGCATATTTTTTTTAGAGTGGCATTTTGATTGTTAGTGGTTCTTATATTCATAGCTCAACATAGTTGAAGAGCTTCTAATAATTCATTTTATGATAGTGCAAGTATGTAGACTCTTATTTGATGATTTAAGAGATAAATCATTATGGTCGATGCTATTACTATTTTTATCAATGGATTTAATTATGAGATGTCTGATCTTATCGACATTAATAAGGCTACTTTTACTACTATCACTTCTCTTTGTAAATTAAACAATATCTGTTATTCATATTAGAAGGCTCTTGTCAAGTCTTATTTGAAAGGACAAGATTTATGAGATATTTTGGACGAGTCAGTGATGATACCAACAAATAAGATTTCGAACAAAAAAAAGTAGAATAAAAAATCCAGAAAGCTAATGTGCAATTTTTAAAATTTAGTTGATAAAAAAAAATTATCTTTATATATAGAATGTAAAGGAGCAGAAGGAAGCATAAGACATTCTTGTGGTCGTCTACTCAAGTTCTAGAGAGATGATGCATCCTAAATGAAAATTACTTGAAGAGAAGATTTTGGTTCCAGGCTTTCCTAAAAATCTCAAATTAAGAGGAGAAAAATGGTTTAAAGATGAATTTTTGAATTAGGGAGAGCTTGATCGGTTAGAGAGTGGATCGAGAGTGGATCAATTTCTGAAGACTCGAAGTATGATAAGGTCGATTAGCTTGAGGATCAATAAAGTCTTGACAAAAATTTGGAGCAAAAAAAAAAAGCTTGATCAGATGGCTACCATATCAAGCTCAAAAGAGATCATAATTAAAAAATTCATTAATTTTAAAATTGCTCAAGAAAAATCAAAGGATGCTGTATAGTTGATCTAATCATGGAGATCTATATTGAGGAACAAATAATGCGAAAAAGTCCTATATTGAAGCTATCCAAAATTTAGATATTTCATATGAAGATTTAATTATTCATGAGGATGAAGAGCTGACTAATTTTTAAGTAGTTTCAAAGACTGAGCAACAAAGAAATATGTTTTTTATTTTACTTGTATACAGGTAATGGCCGATGCTCATAGATATCGTAATTGGCAACTTGATATTTATTGGGATAAATTGGATGCTTGAAAGAATCTCAGCATCATAATCGTAGAATCAATATCGAGAGAAAGTATTGGTAGACAACGTTAATTTTGACATATGCATTGAAGAGAACAAGCCAGCAAAGAAATTATGTTTAAGTCAATAAAAAAATTTTGCTATTCAATTATTGATTTGATAAATTATTATATTTTATTATTAATATGGTAATGATAGCAATGACTATAATGGCGTTTCATGATATTGACAATTTTAGCATTATCAATATAGACTTTGCAATAAGAGAAGTGTTGATGTTCATTACTAAGTCCCACTCTTATTTTTAGTTGATCATTAGTTTTAATAATTTTAGGATTTTATTCCTAATATTACTCTATTTGATTCTTTCTTCTAAAAATTATTAAAGTTTGTATTATAGTAGATTTATAAATTTTAAGTTAAGGTAGAAGTCAAACTTCCATGTTTTATTTAAAAAAACTTTTGGTGTCTCCTTTATATGTAGAATCATATGAAAATTATTGAAAAAATATAGGAAGAATAAGATATGAGAGATTATTTATATGTGTGGAGACTCTTTCGTGGAGGATCTTTATGAGGTTTTGATCATTTTTTTTCTATGAATAAATTTATTTTTCTCTTTCAACTTTTTTCTTCTTTCATAATTATTTTTTTCTCATAATTCTTTATCAATTTTTTTTTGTTTGATATTTGTTTTAGATTTTAAACCGGTATGATCGATCTACTCCGTGTAACATTCTATTCTATACCTACCTTCATTAATGGATAATGTTCAAAATATTGTTCTCCACACCATGCCCTGAAGTATTCACTTATTTTATTCCTTCCAAATCCTTTACATTAATCTCGTTGTTAGAGGGTACCGGCAATCTTTCTAATCACATTTTTTTGCCAAATCTTCAAATGCTCTTGTATACGCTTGCTCCTTTATCCAACCATGCAACATGAGGCAAGCAAACAGGATATGTTGAACATTCCAACAAATATCGTCCAGTCCCTTAACTCTTCTCAAAAAGAATAAAAAAAAGTTACCCAGTCAAAGATATATGAAGTATGGATACTATAGATGATGAAATGAAGTCCACGACATCCTTGCAGGTGGAAATTTTATCACAACTTCAAAATGGTTACCAAATATGCGAGCGCGCAGAAATTTCTATGGACTTTCTGTTAGAAAAATATTTTAATTAAGTGATCGATTTATTATAGACTATAAAATTTAAATTCTAATAATAATTAATTTAAATTCAAATAAAATTTAAATCTCATTCGGTTATTTGATGGAAGTATCAATAACTGTCTATAAATAGAGGTTCTATTCCTGCCCATGAGAAAAACGTAGAAATTTCATCATTATTACTACGCTATAAGAAACAAGAGAAGGAAGAAAAACCGATATGCAGGTAGAAAGATGACTTCTTTTTTTTTTGTATCAAATTCTTCTACATCAAGTATGAAGATCATGAAATACTCTTTATGATCCTGAATTTAATTGATGTTCTTGATCTAAAGCATGCATCTAGAATATCAAAATTAAGATTTATATTTACATATGGTATCAAAGCCTATTTTTCATGATCTTCATGAAATAAAGAATTTATTTATTTATTTTAAAATTTTTAGATTAAAATTTTATGATGAAATAAATAAATAAATTTTATGATGTATCTGCTGTCGGATCCCTTTCTCCCATTAGGAAGGTCGAATCCCATTTGCCGGCAAGCCATGAGGATTAGCTAACGGTAGGATCGACGAATCTTCCTCGGCAACAAAATCCAAAAAAAAAGAGATCTTTAGGGCCGGCCGCATCGGCCAACCCATGTGCTTCGATCTACCGACAGTAGGCCAAAACATGGCCGCGACTGCTTTTGAAGTTGGCACGATGACAGCTATTTGGTTCGACCGCTTACTACTTCATGATGCAAGAAAAATCGTGAGATGGTGCCGGCATTGGTTCCATCCAACCTAAAGAGGGTCGGCGGAGGAGTGCGACCATGCTAGGTGGTTGTGCATGGTGGCGGTGCCGCGTAGGACCGCGGCACGCAGGGAAGCACCACACTTGGTGGCGGCTGTTGGCCGGGAGAATGCCGTGCAACGATGGCAGCGAGCAGGGAGACGCCATGCAAGGGTGGCGGCATGCGGCATGGTGGCCGGGAAGAGGCTGGGCAGCGGCTATGGAGGTCGATGGGGTTTTTGGGTTTAATCGGGAGGAAGAAGGGAATGATGCCCTAAAGGGCTAATGGGTTTTGGGTTTGGGTTTAACCCACATCCGTTAAGTACAATAACCTATTAATATTTTTAAAAATTGAGTCAAACCAATTAGGTCTATTTAAGTTGGGTTCGAATTCTTTTATAATTAAGTCCACAATATGATTAAATTATGAAAAAGATCCAAATTATAGTTTTGGACCTTTTTGCAAATTAGCCCAATTTTGCAAATTAGCTCCTAAATATTTTGAAATTTCAGGACAGTCCTCAGAAATTTCTTTTCAAGTCTCTGATTAATTATTTTATTATTTAATGATCCATTAAGTTTATTTTAAATTTTTATTTAATAAAGATCTTGGGATAATTATTGATAAAATTTTAATTAATGTTTAACATGTATTTAAAATTTTAATTATTGATTATATGCATGTCCTTATATCTATGTATAGTTGGTTAGTCACCAAAGTAGTCAAACTAAAATATTTAACATGCATTTAAAAATCTAATTATTATTTATATGCATGATCTTATGTATAGTTTGTTAGTCATTAAAGTGGCCAAACTAGAATGATTAAAAAAAATTATCTTGCATAATCTAATCATTTATCCATGATTAAATGCCTATTAACAAAAAATTTAATGGATAAATTGATGTTTACTATTCATTAAAACTTCAGGATTTATCTAAAAGTAAATCGTTATTTCATGAATAGTGAGCGTGACAGAGGTAAATTAATATTCTTTGATCAAATATATTTGTATATCCAAAGATAACATATATCACTACTATAAAAAAGGGCTACGACAGTGATTCGTAACCGCTGTCGTAGCCCAAAAAACTGCTGTCATAGACTATGACAGTGGTTTTCTAACTACTGCTACTATGACCATCGCCGTAGCTCTGTGGCAGTGATTATTGCAACGGTTGTTTAAACCACTACCATAGATAGCCTATTGCAGCGGTTTATAAATCATTGCAATAGATCGATCTATAACAGCGGTTATATAATCGCTACCATAGTTAATCTATAGCAGCGGTTATATAATCGCTGCCATAAGTGATCTATAGCAGCGATTTCTTAACCGCTGCCATAGGTTTAATGCAGCGGTTGGCACCATTTGTACCAAGGACCTATGGCAGTGGTTATAAAATCACTATCGTAGATCTTGAATAATTTTAAAAAAATAAAATTTTTATTTTTTTTATATATTTTATCTAATAAATATAAATATAATATAAGAAAATATAATAAACACAAAAATTATTCTAAAATACTAAAATTTTATTACCGAATAAAATTTATTATAATATTTTTTTAAAAAAATAAAATACATCAAAAATCCCTTAAATCTACATCATCGTCGTCGTCGTCGGGAGCCGGAGTCAGAGCTGGAGATGGAATGCGGGCCAACATATCCTCGAAGCCCATGACTCCAAAATATGCACTGAGCATCGACATCATATCTTTCACGATGCCCTCTAGATGAGATGCACGCTCCTCAACTCGATCTGCCTGCATCGCAGCATGATCTGCCCGTGCCAATGCCTCCTCAAGCTCCTCCCGATTGACAATACCGAAAGTCTATGAGGAGATACTCGCCTCGGATCAATAGCTCATCGACGTGTGTTCGGGCCTGCATCGGATCCTCCTAGAGTACTCAGGTCCCAAGATCTGAGATAGATGGTCATAGGGTCCAGAGGTATTCGAGCCCTCGCGAGCGAGCGCATCTAACAGATCCTATAATTATAAATTAAAATAAAATTTTATAAAAAATACTATAATACTAATCATATATACTAATATATTTAATATTTACAAAAATATGTCCGATCATGGCATTCATCGATCTGCCCATCTTGTCTGTGAGGCTGGATCAGAAGATCTCGCTACGACTGGGCATCACTCCATCTCTCATCAGCTATAATAAAAAATAAATTTATCAAAAATATTATAAAAATATGAATTTAATTTATCTAGTAAGATTTAGAATTAATTATCTTTCTATGTACACGACTGGCCATAAATTCGCGGTCTGGAGTGTGCGTATGCTCCTGGACTGCACGGTTCTTCTGATTCTGATGGAAGATAGCCTAACAAGTATTCAAATAAATAATAAATATTTAAATAATATTTAAATAAAATTTTAAGTATATTGAAAAATTCAAAAGTTAGAAATTTTATCTCGAACTCTTGGCTCCTCCAGTGTCTAACCATCCTCTCCCACTGACTCAGAGGACAGTCCTGTATCCAGGGAACAAGCTCCTCCGGAGTTTTTCATCGGTGCTCGAGCTATCCTCTATGGAGCTTGACCTTGTAACCCCAGTACAACTCTCCAATCTTCTTCAGTCGAACATCTCGAGCCCTCTCGTGATCAGAAAAGTCGTACCTCTTCTACACAAATTTATCAAAAATCAGTTATAAAATTATTCTAATCAAACATATATAGTGTAAACATATAAAATGCATAAATATAACTAAGATACGCATACTTATCCATATCTTCTTTCATACTCGATCTCTAATGGCAGCATCCATCAAACATCAGTCTCTGGGCTCTACAGAAATTATGTCCGACCGCCTCACAGGCACTCCAAAAAAGAAATGCATCTTCCGCACGATCTCCCCTACCGACCATCCCTCCGCATCGTAATAGACCATCATCTGATGCTGGCGGTTCCATACGTGTGCCATACGTGTGGGACCGTGAAATGTTCGGCTGGATGATGCACCTGCAATACAAATACATTATGCAAATATATAAGTGTACAAATACTTTATAAAAAATAAAGTTGTGCTAATATAATAAAAACGTACACTCAGATGCCTGCGTAGTAGCATGTTTCTCAGATATGGACGATGATAGAGGCTCAGCTATTGGTGGAGTAAATGCTGTCGGTGGAGTAGATGCCGTCGATGGAGTAGATGCCGACGATAGATATCCCTGAGAAGCCGATATTGAGGTAGATGGATTATGCTCCGATTGCTCTTCGGATGCTGAACTACACGTAACCCATCGAGAGGCAGGAGTGAAAGTTAGATGACGTTTTGGTGCCATCGTGACCTACAACGTTAATGAATATTAATCAATATAACATCGTGACATATCAAATTCTATTTGTTCGAAAGCTGAGCTGGCTCCGTGCCTGAGACAGTCGGCTCCGTGTCTAAGACATTCGGTTAGGGTCTTCCCCTAGTCGGCTCGATCATGGCTCCAGTCAGCTCGACTGCGTATCCGAGTCGGCTCGACTGTGTGCCATCCCCTCGATCACTCCCTCTCTTCCTTTCTCGATCTCTCTCACCGACGATAGCGGCGAGGCCGAACCCCTCCCTCCCAGCTTTTTCATCTCTCGATCTTTCTCTCTCCCTCTCTCGATCTTCCTCGCCGATGAGGTCGGACCCCATCCCTCCCTCTCTCACTCTCTTGATCTCCCTCATCGGTAAGGCCAGATCCCATCCCTCCCAATGATGTCGGTGAGGTCGGATCCCCTCCCTCCCAATGATGGTGACGAGGTCGGACCCCCTCCCTCCCAATGATGGCGGCGAGGTCGAATCCCTCCCTTCCTCTCTCAAGTATAGATCCATCGGGTATTTAGATTCAGATCCGATATCAGTAATTAAAATTAGGTCTAGATCTGAATATTCAGATTTCGATCTGAACCCAATCTGTTGATAGATCTAGTCCACAATCGCCGACATGGCACGGCCCAAAAACTATGATATGTAGATAATTATAATATTTATAATAAATATTTATAATATTTATAAAAAATATTTATAATATTTATTATAAATATTTTATAAATTATTATAAATATATATAATTAATAAATAATACTATAAAATTAAAAAAAAATCTGCGACTATAGAGAGCGGGTCGCATCGAAAGCTCCAAAGATTATCAACGACGATGCTAGAAGAGGATGATGGCACTAAAGGTAACCTACGAAACAAAAGTAAGATAGTGAGATAGAGAAGAGTGAAAAAAAAGAAAAAGAGAGAGAGCAGGAGCGATCGGGGATGGAGGGCCAGGGGGAGGGGACATAGTGATGAGAAGGTCGAAGAAGGCTTCGCACTTGGCCGAAAGAGGATCAGAATGGTGGTGGTGGTGGGAGGGGAGTGAGATTTCGCAGGGGCCAAAGGAGGGTGGAGGGGGGCTCGCCGAAAAGGAGGTTTGGTTTCACACCAAGGTCGGAGGAGGATAGAGTGTGGGGGAGGGGTTTCACGGAGGGTCGAGGGTAGATTGGGGGTTCGTCGGAGAGGGGATTTCATAGGGGACCGAGGAAGAGTCGAATGGGGGTTCATCAGAGGGGGGTTTGTTGGGGATCGAAGGGGTCGGATGGGGGGCAAGGGGTGGGATTTTGAGGGAGGTCGAGCGAGGGTGAAGGAGGTTCGTCGGAGGGGAGGGTTTCGCAGGGGGCCAAGAGAGAGTCGAATGGAGGGGTGGGAGGGTCGGGTGAGGGGTGACGAAAATGGGGGGCTAGAGGGGTAGGGGGAAGGAGGGGCGGCGTCAGCCGGGGGGGAGGATGGGCGACGCTGGGCGGGGGGGAAGGAGGGGCGATATCGGTCGGAAGGGGAAGGAGCCTAACCGACGATGAAGAGGAGGGGAAAAGAGAGAGATCGAGCACGCACGAAAGAAAAAAAAATTTAGAGATTTTTAATCTAACCTACGACAGTGGTTATCGAATCGCTGCCATAAATCTATGACGATGGTTATCGAACCTTTGCTATAGATCTACGACAGCAATTCTATAATCGTTGCCATAAATCTATAGCAGCGATTTTGATAACCACTGCCATAGATTGAAAATAATTTTTTTTTTAAATATTATATAATTTTAAAATTTAATATCCATCTTCATCATTCATTATCTAAATAATTATCATTAGAGTATCATCGTAAAAGGTCACCTCGATCCGATGGCCCTAGCTTCATCAATCAAAAAAATTTAATTTCGATGATCATGAATGATGATGCGATGATCTGATAGATGGAGACCTTCGATGGATCCAAAAACTTATAACAATGATTTCGATGATGTTTGTAGTATACTATCAAAATTTTACTTCAATCGGATATCGTTATCATGGTCAATTTAGTATGGAATAATTTTGGCGGTTAAATTAGAAATAAGCGATCAAAGGGTTAAATGGCATCCGATTATGAGATTATTTTTTAGTTAAATGATCTTTGTTATAATTTTAAATATTTTATATGGTGATGATAGTAAAATTTAAATCATTTTTATATAAACTATTCATATTAAGTAGATATCGCAAAAGCACGAGCATAACAACTAGTGAAGTTTCAGAATGATTATCAGAAGATGTATAGTTTTAGATCATTTTTCATCTCACGAGTTAAATTTTATAATTACCATCATAAAAAATAATTAAAATAGTAGCCAAAATCATTTATAAAAAAAATTATCTCATAATCGAACATCGTTTGGTCCTTTGATCACTCATTTAAAATTTAACGGTTAAAACTAATCTATACTAAATTGACCAAGATAACGATATCCGATTGAAATAAAACTTTGATAATATGCTACAAATATCATCGAAATTATCATTATAGGTTTTTGGATCTATCGGAGGTCTCTATCTATCAGATCATCGCACATCGTTCATGGTTATCGAAATCAAATTTTTCTGATCAACGAAGCTAGGGCCATCGGATCGAGACGACCTTTTGTGATGATACTCTAATAATAATTATTTAGATAATGAACGATGAAGATGAGCATTAAATTTTAAAATTATATAGTATTAAAATATATATATATGGCAGTAGTTATAATTAACCGCTGTCATAAATCAGATTATAGCATTGGTTCCTACTAACCGCTGCTATAGGTCCGACTTATGACAGTAGTTACAATGAACCACTGCTATAAATCGATCTATGATAGCGATTTTTTATAACCGCTATTATAAGTTCGATCTACAGCAGCAATTTTCTATAATCGCTGCTATATATTGGACCTATAGCAGCAGTTACAAAAATCACTGCCATAGATCCGACCTATAGCAGCGGTTAATGAAAACCACTATCGTAGGAGCTATGATAACAGTTTCGAAAATTGCTGCCATAGTAAGCGCTGCCATAGACCATTTTTGTAGTAGTGTATGTTTGATTAGAAATATTTAATTACCTATTAAAGAATTAATAATGATATTAAATTATGATAGTATGTTGTAATTTCTACTCAAAGAATAATTATAATATGCTTTTATTATTAATTATCTAAATCCATTATAAAATTATTTTAATTTGAGCATTTATATATTATTTATATAGTTGTTTCTCTTCATTCGTATGCTTCATCTGTTACTATATTTAATGGTTTAAACTTCTCTAAATGGAGTGAACAAGTTAATTTTTACTTAGATATTTTGGATCTTGACATAGCATTATTGGAAAATAAATCTACTACTCTTACAAATTCTAACAGTAAGGAAGAGAAGTTACATAATAAAGCATGGGAACGTTCTAACAGATTAAGCCTTATATTTATGTGAATGACCACTACCAACAACATTAAGAGTATAATTCCATAAATAGAAAGTGCAAAAAAAATATTTAAAGTTGGTGGAAGAATGTTTTCGTTCTGCAGATAAGTCACTCGTTGGTACTTTAATGGCAGAACTCACAACCATGAGTTTGATGGATCGCAAAATATGCAAAACCATATTATAGAGATGACTAACATTGTAGCAAGATTAAAGATTTTAGGAATGACTATTGATGACTCCTTTTTAGTGTAATTCATTCTGAATTTACTATCTTCTGAGTATGGATCTTTTCATATTAATTATAACACTATCAAGGATAAGTAGGATGTCAGTGAATTATTCAGTATGCTTATTAAGAAGGAAACAAGACTAAAGAAATAAAGTAGTCATTCTATTAACTTTATGAATCAAGAAGCTAATAAAGGATACAAAAAGAAAACTAATAAATTTAAGAAGAAAAAGAAAATACCTGCTAAAGATCTTCAGACTGAAAAGAAAGAATAAAAACTATATAGGTGTCATTTCTGTAAGAAAGTTAGACACTATCAGAAAGATTGCTTGAAATGTAAAGCTTGGATCGGAAAAAAAAAATCTATATTTTGTATCAAACTTAACTAAAGTTCCTAATAATACTTGGTAGCTTGATTTTGGCGCTACCGCTCATGTTTCTAATTTGATGCAGGAATTTTTTTCGATCCAAACTACAAACTCAATTGAAGACTTTATATTCATGAAAAATCATATGAAGATTCTGATTGAAGGCATAGGCACTTATTATTTGATCTTAGATATTGGTTATCATTTAGATCTATTACTGATAGCTTATGTACCTTTAATTTCTAGGAACTTAGTTTCTCTTTTAAAATTTAATATTTCTAGATTTAATTTTAGATTTGCATATGGTTATTTTAGTTAATTAAAAATATTTTTTTTATTGGTTCTAAAGTACTTATTGATGGTTTATATAAATTAAAACTTGACAATCTTTTTGCTGAATCTCTTCTTACTATACATCATAATTTTGAAATAAAGTATAGTTTACTGAACGAAAATTCTGCTTATTTATGGCATAAATGTTTGAATCATATATCCAAAGAAAAATTAGAAAGATTAGTAAAGAATGAGATTCTTCCGAATCTAGATTTTATTAATCTTGGTGTATGTATAGATTGCACCAAGAAAAAGCAAACTAAATATAATAAGAAAGGCACCATAAAAAGCAGTCAGCTTCTTAAAATTATACACACCGATATATGTAGATCTTTTGATGTTTCATCCTGTAGTGGAGATAAATATTTTATCATCTTTATCGATGATTTTTTATATTATAATTTTATCTATTTGCTTTATGAAAAATCTTAAATAGTAAACGCCCTTAAGGTGTTTGTTAAAGAGGTTGAAAGGTAATTAGATAAAAAGATGAAAATCATAAAGTATGATAAAGATGGTGAATATTATGGAAAATATAATAAAACATGATAATGTCTGGATCCATTTGCAAAATTTTTTTGAAAAATATGATATATGTGCACAATACACTATGCCAGTTACACCTCAGCAAAATAGTGTAGCTAAAAGGCGAAATCAAATATTAATGGATATGATTAGGAGTATGATAAGTAATTCCTCATTACACAAATCATTGTGGATTTATGCTTTTAAAACTGCTATGTATTTATTAAATAGGGTCCCTAGTAAGGCTGTCTCAAAAACTCCTTTTGAACTATAGACTGGAAGGAAACCTAGTTAAGGCACCTTCATATTTGGGATTGTGCAGATGAAGCAAAAATTTATAATTCATATGAAAGAAAATTAGATTCTGGAATAGTTAGTGGTTACTTTATTGGTTATCCAGAGAAATATAAAGGATATAAGTTTTATTATCCAAACTATAGTCCAAAAATTATTGAAATCGATAATACAAGATTTATTGAACATTGTAAAGTTAGTGGGAGTAATGAACGAAATAGTATGAAAATAAAAAAAGTCATGATAGATATTTCATTATCCATAAGTATTCCTTCATCCACACCTACACAAAATGTTGTATCTGATGATGAACAATATTTGAATAAAGAATTATCTCATGAAGGAACTGATTCATAAATCTCTGACATACTTGAACCACAAGAAATATCTTTAAGAAGATCTGAAAAAAAAAAGATCAGCTATTTTTTATGATTATGTGGTGTACTTACAAGAGTCAAATTTTGATATTAGAATTAATAAAGATCCGATATTATTTTCACAAGCCATAGAAAGTTCTGAGTCTGATAAATGGATTAATACCATAAAAGATGAGTTAAAATCTATGGAAGATAATAAAGTCTGGGATCTTGTTGAATTGCCAGAAGGTTCTAAATGAGTTGGATGTAAATAAGTTTTTAAGATCAAGCGTGACTCAAATGGCAATGTCAAACGATATAAAGCCAAACATGTTGTTAAGAATTATACTAAAATGGAGGCATTGATTATAAAAAAATATTTTCATCAGTTTCAAAGAAAGATTCATTAAGAATTATTATGGGGCCATTATAAAGGAGGCTCATTATGATTTAGAGTTACACCAAATGGATGTGAAAATAGTCTTTCTTAATGGAGAATTAGAAAAAAAATTATATAGATCAATCTGAAGGTTTCTTAACAAAAAAAAAGATCAAATAATATATAAATTAAAAAAATCAATATATGGACTAAAATAAGTTTCTAGATAATGGTACATTAAGTTTAATGATACCATAACATCTTTTGGATTTAAAAAAATGCCGTTGATTGGTGTATATACCAAAAGATCAGTGGGAGTAAATTTATATTTTTAGTTCTATATGTTGATGATATTTTGCTTACTGCTAATGATTTAAGTATATTGTGTTTGACGAAAAATTTTCTCTCAAAGAATTTTGAAATGAAAGATATGGGAGAAGCATCCTATGTGATAGAAATAAAAATATTCTATGACAAATCATAAGATATTCCAGATTGTCTCAGAAAAGATATATCAAAAAAATTCTAGAGATTTAATATAGATAAATGTTCAGTCAGAATTATCTCAGTACAAAAAGGAGATAAATTCAGTCTCATGTAATATCCAAAGAATGATATAAAATGAAAGAAAATGAAATCAATCCCTTATGCTTCTGTTGTGGGCAGTTTAATGTATGTGTAGACTTGTACAAGACCAAATATCAATTTTGCAGTCAGGATGCTAGGCAGATATCAAAGTAATCCTGGCAGAGATCATTGAAAAGCTGTAAAGAAAGTCTTAAGATACCTACAAAGAATGAAAAATTATATGCTTATGTATAAGAGATACGACCACTTAGATGTGATCGGATACTCAGATTCAGACTTTACTGAATGCACTGACAGCAGAAAATCCACATATGGTTACCTCTTTATATTTGCTGAAGGAATAATATCATGAAAAAGTACTAAAGAGTCTGTCATTACTTTATCCACTATGGAAGCTAAATTTATGACATATTTTGAAGCCACAATCCAAGCATTATAGCTGCGAAATTTAATTTTAGGACTTGGGGTTGTCGACATCATCACCAAGCCGCTAAAAATTTATTATGATAATTCTGCAGCAGTATTCTTCTTCAAAAATGATAAATATTCAAGAGGTGCAAAATATATGAAGTTGAAATATTTTGTTGTTAAGAAGAAGGTTTAGAAACAAAGAGTGTCTATTGAATATATTGAAACTAATCTCATAATAGCAGATCCGTTAAGAAAAGACTTGCAACTGAAGACATTTAAAGAATATGTACATAGGATGGATCTTGGTTGTATTAATGAATAATGTATTAATAATATTTTTGATACTCTAAACTCGATAAAATATTTTTTGATTTACATTAATGAATTTTCTATTTCTAATGATGGTATACACATAAATTATATAATATTTTAATTATAATAGGAAAAGTCTTCATAAGATATTATTGTGGACCATAATAAAATGATGTAATATATATCTATTTTATAGACCTAGTATGTTAAATTACAAGTGTTGTGGTGTATGGAAGGAAGTATGTTAATTAAATGACATATGGTCGTCATAACTCGCATTTAGTAATTTATCATATTAAGGTAATTATGATAAATATTAAGAAAGAGATTTGTTTCATTATGAATGCTTAATGTTCATGTATAATATTATAATCGGGCTAAGTAGGAGAATGTTAGAAAAATATCCAGATTAAATGATCGATTTATCATGGACTCTAGAATTTGAATTCTAATAATGATCAACTTGAATTCAAATATCATTCGTTTACTTGATGAAAGTACCAATAATTATATATAAATAAAGATCCTATCCCTGCCTATGAGAGAGATATAGAAATTTCATTATTATTGCTACGCTATAAGAAACGAAAGAAGGAAGAAAAACTGATCTGCAGATAGAAAGATGACTTTTTTCTACAGATAGAAAGATGACTTTTTTTCTTTCTGTATCATATTCTTCCATATCAGGTATGAAGATCATAAAATCTTTTTGATGATGCTAAATTTAATTAATATTTTTGATATAAAACATGTATCTAAAATATCAAAATTAAGATTTATATTTACACTTTCAAGTTTTATAAGTAACTTATCAGACTCATATCATTTGTCTACCTTGGCACAGGAATCCATGAACACCGATGCAGGAGATGGCCCTTATATAAGTACAGCTTTTGCATGGTTTTGGTTAAATAAGACGGAAAAAATATTGCTCAGTGTACCCAAGTACGTACCCAGCATCTTTCCTGTTCGGATTTTTCACGAGCAGTTAATGGTATAATGGCCTTAAGCACAGCTCATTTGGGCTACGCATTGGATACACCTAGCAGTGCTCAAATAGAAACCAAGTGGTGAGAGAATAATGGCAGAAGAAACTCTGGAATCCACCGTGAGACACCTGCCAAATCCTCTAGGAATGGTGGCAAGCTGGCTATCACCATAGAAACTGTGAGAAAATAAAGAGGGCCCAGCTCTCTTTTTCCCTTTCTTTTCCTGCTCCTTTTCTTTTCCTTCTTTTTCTGAGATAATATCAATAGGGACCATCTGCTATTACTTCCTTATATTGTGTTGCACGAGCTTGCATGCTGGCCCTCTGTGATGATTGATGGCACCTTCTCAGCGAATGTTATCTAAAAGACGTCGTAGGACAAATATATGTTCTTCATAAATGCTGTGCTTGCACAAACTATGTGTGTGCCCACGTAAAAAAAATAATAAAAAAAAACAGAGAGAAAGATTTCATAAGCACTAGATTTGGAGTCCCCACAAAACTCTATTTATGATAAATGTGATTCATGGGGCATGTAGCTAATTTTCATATATATATATATATATATATATATATATATATATATATATATATATATATATATATATATATATATATATATATATATATTTGCTAATCTAAGATAGTGAATCAACATATGTCCTTTCAGTTCTACCCTTGTAGGAGAGAATGTTAGTCAAACTTGAAAAAAATGCCGTTAATCCAGCCACCATGAAGTATTTCTCGTAGCAAATTTATATTAGAAAACCCATTTTGCTGGCAGTAGAAACAATTATGTTTCTTTGAGTTTCAAAAATTTTATTTTCTAAAAATATAATTAAAAATTTAATAATATTTTTATATAAAATTATCTCAAATCAAATATGATAATCAAATTTTGATATTTTTTTAATAATTTTTTTACAAGCTAAATATGATGAATTTTATTTTTTTTTTATAATTATTTATTTATTTAGATAAATAATTCTAAAAAATTATCAGATTATAACCTAATGTATCCTAACCAAATGAACTCACAAATAGATATAAATTTTTTAATAAATATTTTGTCTTGTGCAATGTGTAGATTGTTTTGTGTGGCAATTCAAAGCACGGCTAGTTGAGAATATTCATACTTATTAGGATATTACAATGCCTTACATATCTAAAATAATTAAAAAAAGATTAAATATTTTGAATTCATTGTGTTGGTGCAGAATCTGATCGACACTGGGATGAGCTGGAGCCAGAAGAGACAAGGTCGCCATCGGTGACCTATAAAATAAAGTTTCATCTGGAGTCGATGGTGGTGACTTCGGTGGGATCCTTCGATAATCAAGTTAGCTCTTCTGACCAACAGAAATGGAGTACTCAGACGAGAGCCCGGCAGAGTTTCGGAAAGGAGAAGAGAGCTTAGAGCTTAGAGAAAATGTATCTAGAGGATCCCATTTTATATGCAGAGCTTGATTGATGGTGACGGCTGCAGCTGTCTGATAGCGGACCGCTCGAGGCCTGATGAGTTTGGTATACAAGAAAAGGTGTCATCAAGTTGATGATGACAGCCATATTGTCTGGTAGCGCCATACCGTCCGGTAGCGTTGCTTATGGCAGACTGATGGCGATCGTTCGCCGAGATTTAATAGCCGTAGCTCTAAGAAAGCAGATGCTGGTTGATAGACTTCGGTATATATCAATTTTAGAGGAGTTCGGACTTCTAAAGAGAATATATTTGGTGGAGATTATCCGAAAGTGATCCGCTAGAGGAATCTAACTGAGAAAAAAATTCGAAAGGAGTTCGGCTCGTAGAGGAGTTCGATCGAAGGGGAAGCTCGAAAGGAGTTCAGTTCCCGTAGGCGTCTGGCTGGAGGAGCGTGGAGAAAGTTCGGCTCTCGTGGGAGTTCGATTGGAGCTCGACCATTGAGAAATTCAACTGAAGCTCGACCGCTGAGAAGTTCGATCGGTTGAGGGGATTCGGCTAAGACTTGACTGCTGAAAAGTTTGGAAGAGGTTCGACCACTGAAAAGTTCGACCGGCTGAGGGAATTTAGCTAAGAATTGGACGCTGGATAGTTCGAAAGAGGCTCGATCGCTAAGGAGTTCGATCGACTGAAGGAGTTCAACTAGGGCTTATTCACTGAAGCTCTTCCGTGATTATCGATTGTATTAGGCTGAGCATCAGACTGAACTTCGACAGGAGTAGGATTTATCCCCAACAATAATCTCTTCCCTCCACTTTCGAGTTCGAAACTCGAAGGAAGAGAGTGTAGAAAAGATGACTGCCAAAGTCCTCTTCAGGGCTCTGTGCCAATTTAGATTGAAGCTTATGAAAGATCTTATCTCCAGTCGAGGTTGAAGGAGATCTCGTCTTCTGCAACTGAGGTTAAAGGTTGAGCTCCTCGGAGGAGATATCATCTCCAGCAGTCGAGGTTGAAGATAAAGCTCGGGGGAGATCTTATCTCCTACAATCGAGGTTAGCTCGGGGGAGATCTTATCTCCTATAGTTGAGGTTGAAGCTCAGGAGAGATTTTATCTCCTACGATCAAGGTTGGCTCGGGGGAGATTTTATCTCTTACAGCCGAGGTTGAAGCTTAGGAGAGATCTTATCTCCTGCAGCCGAGGCTGACTCGATCGCTCGGAGGAGATCTTATCTCCTGCAGCTGAGGTTGGCTCGGGGGAGATCTTATCTCCTACAATTGAGGTTGGCTTAGGAGAGATCTTATCTCCTGCAGTCGAGGTTGGATCTCGGAGGAGATCTTATCTCCTGCAGCCGAGGTTGGCTCGGGGGAGATCTTATCTCCTGCAGCTGAGATTGGCTCGGACGCTCAGGGGAGATCTTATCTTCTGCAATCGAGGTTGAAGCTTGGGAGAGATCTTATCTCTTGCAGTCGAGGTTGGCTCGGAAGAGATCTTATCTCCTGCAATCGAGGTTGAAGCTCGAAGAAGATCTTATCTCCTACGGTCGAGGTTGGCTCGGACGAAATTTTATCTCCTGCAGTCGAGGTTGAAGCTCGGGAGAGATCTTATCTCCTACAGTCGAGGTTAAAGCTCGAGAGAGATCTTATCTCCTGCAGCTGAGGTTGACTCGGGAGAGATCTTATCTCCTGCAGCTGAGGTTGGTTCGGAGAAGATCTTATCTCCTATAGTCGAGGTTGGAGCTCGGAGAAGATCTTATCTCTTATAGTCGAGGTTGGCTTGGGGGAGATCTTATCTCCTGCAGTCGAGGTTGAAGCTCGAGGGAGATCTTATCTCTTACAGTCGAGGTTGGCTTAGGAAAAGATCTTATCTCCTACAGTCAAGGTTGGTTTGGGTGCTCAGAGGAGATTTTATTTTCTGCAGCCGAGGTTGGAGCTCGGGGGAGATCTTATCTCCTGTAGTCGAGGTTGAAGCTCGAAGGAGATCTTATCTCCTACGGTCGAGGTTGGCTCGTGGGAGATCTTATCTTCTACAGCCAAGGTTGAAGCTCATGAGAGATTTTATCTCCTGCAGTCGAGGTTAGCTTAGGAGAGATCTTGTCTTCTGCAGTCGAGGTTGAAGTTTGGAGAAAATCTTATCTCCTACAGTCGAGATTGACTTGGGAGAGATCTTATCTCCTGCAGCCGAGGTTGGAGCTCAAAGAAGATCTTATCTCCTGCAGTCAAGGTTGGCTTGGGGGAGATCTTTATCTTTTGCAGTCGAGCTTGAAGCTCGGAAGAGATCTTATCTCCTACAACCGAGGTTGGCTCGGAGGAGATCTTATCTCCTATAGTCAAAGTTGAAGCTCAAGGAAGATCCTATCTCTAGAAGTCGAGGTTGAAGCTCGAGGAAGAATCTTATCTCCTATAGCGAGGTTAGCTCGGGGGAGATCTTATCTCCTACAGTCGAAGTTGAAGCTCAGAGGAGATCTGATCTCCTACAGCCGAGGTTGACTCAGGGGAGATCTCATCTCCTGCAGTCGAGATTGACTCGATCGCTTGGAAGAGATCTTATCTCCTGTAGTCGAGATTGAAGCTCGGAGGAGATCTTATCTCCTACAGTCGAGGTTGGCTCGGGAAGAGATCTTATCTCCTACAGTCGAGGTTAAAGCTCGGAGGAGATCTTATCTTCTATAATTGAAGTTAAAACTCGGAGAAGATCTTATCTCCTGCAGTCGAGATTGACTCGGAGGAGATCTTATCTCCTGCGGTCGAGATTGGCTCAGACGCTCGAAGGAGATCTTATCTCCTATAGTCGGAGTTGAAGCTCGGAAGAGATCTTATCTCCTGCAGTCGAGGTTGGCTCGGAGGAGATCTTATCTCCTGTAGTCGAGGTTGAAGCTCGGAGGAGATCTTATCTCCTACGGTCGAGGTTGGTTTGGGGGAGATCTTATCTCCTACAGTCGAGGTTGAAGCTCGAGAGAGATCTTATCTCCTACAATCGAGGTTGGCTCGGGGGAGATCTTATCTTCTACAGTCAAGATTAAAGCTCGGGAGAGATCTTATCTCTTGCAGTCGAGATTAACTCGGAGAGAGATCTTATCTCCTGCATCCGAGGTTGAAGCTCAAGGAAGATCTTATCTCCTGCAGTCGAGGTTGGCTTGGGGGAGATCTTATCTTCTACAATCGAGGTTGGCTCGGGGGAGATCTTATCTCCTACAGCCAAGGTTGGAGCTTGGGGGAGATCTTATCTTCTATAGTCGAGGTTGGCTCGGGGGAGATCTTATCTCCTGCAGTCGAGGTTGAAGCTCGGAGGAGATCTTATCTCCTGCAGTCGAAGTTGGCTCGAGCACTCGGGAGAAGATCTTATCTCCTACAATCGAGGTTGGAGCTTGAGGGAAATCTTATCTCCTGCAGCCGAGGTTGAAGCTCGAAAGAGATCTTATCTCCTACGATCGAGGTTAGCTCGGGGAAGATCTTATCTCCTGCAGTCGAGGTTGAAACTCAGAGAAGATTTTTATCTCCTACAGTCGAGGTTGGCTCGGGGGAGATCTTATCTTCTGCAGCCGAGGTTGAGACTTGGGGGAAATCTTATCTCCTACAGCCGAGGTTGACTCGGGGAGATCTTATCTCTTGCAGCCGAGGTTGGAGCTCGGAGAAGATCTTATCTCCTATAGCCGAGGTTGGCTCGGGGGAGATCTTATTTCCTGCAGTCGAGCTTGAAGCTCGGGAGAGATCTTATCTCCTACAGCTGAGGTTGACTTGAGAGAGATCTTATCTCCTGCAGCCGAGGTTGACTTGATCACTCGGGGGAGATCTTATCTTTTGCAATTGAAGTTGAAGCTCGAGAAAAATCTTATCTCCTGCAGTTGAGATTGACTTGGAGGAGATCTTATGTCCTATAGCCGAGGTTGAAGCTCGAGGGGAATCTTATGTCCTATAGCCGAGGTTGAAGCTCGAGGGAGATCTTATCTCCTGCAGCCGAGGTTGACTTGGGGGAGATCTTATCTGCTACAGTCAAGATTGACTCGATCACTCGGAGGAGATCTTATCTCTTGCAGTCGAGATTGAAGCTCGGGGGAGATCTGATCTCCTACAGTCAAGGTTGACTCAGGGAGATCTCATCTCCTACAACTGAGGTTGACTCGATCGCTCGGGGGAGATCTTATCTCCTACAGCCAAGGTTGAAGCTCGGGGGAGATCTTATCTCTTGCAACCGAGGTTAAACCTCGGAGGAGATCTTATCTCCTGTAGTCGAGGTTGAAGCTCGAAGGAGATCTTATCTCCTACAACCGAGGTTGAAGGACTTCGACTCGCTCATGTTAGGATGAGGTTCTCTTTCTGTTCCTAACACGGCCACTATTGACTGCTTCTTTTCTATCATCACATAGTTTTTGCACCAAGAAACAATATTATTGAAATGGAAGAATTTTATAGAAGGAAAGTTACTGGCAGCACGTCCGTAGATTTTCTATGTTTCAGAGTCGTAGGGGCGTTGTTCCTCCAAGTTCTCTCGGGCGGTAAGTCTCAGACTGGACGACCTCCTTTATCTCATGCTGGCCTTCTCAATTTGGAGCAAGCTTTTCTTGGCTTTGAAGCTGAGAGATGATAGCTCGCCGAAGTACCAAGCTCCTCTCAGATGTGGCATCGATGATACGGAAGGCGGTCGACCTTTTTGTTGTTCCTCACTCATTGATGGTTCTATCTTCTAAGGGGAGGACTTCTTCGTGCCCTTCTATCGGGGCTTCCTCGACGACGAGCTCGAGAAGGAGTTCGGCCTTGCTTGCACTCAGAGGGAGCCCGTGAGCATGGTCGAGCTTCATCCGGTCCTCCCGTGAAACCTTCTGGGGGAGAACTTCATGTCCTTTTGTTGGAGCTTCCTTGATGACAAGCTCGAGGGGGAGTTCGGCTTCAATTGCACTCGGGGGGAGTCCGTGAGCGCAATCGAACTTCACTCGATCCTCCATCGATAGTGGGTCTATTAGACTTGTTCGCCCGCCGCTTTCCTACGATTTTTTCATCGTTCAACTTGAAGGCTTCTTCCGCACGGACATATCTCTCAGCTCGGGCTAGCAGATCGGCAAAGTTCCTGGGGTACTTCTCCAGGAAAAATAACAAATCATTCTTCTGAAGGCCGCCCTTGAGTGTGGCCATCGCAATAGACTAGTTTAGGTCCCGGACCTCCAATGTTGCAATATTAAATCGGGTGACATAAGCCTAGATGGATTCTCCCTCCTTCTGCTTGGCGTTCATCTAGAAAATCCGAACTTCGATGCGAATGTCGATTGCTAACGAAGTGAGTCACGAACTGATATTTCATCTGGTCAAAAGAGAAGATCGTACCTGGCTTCAACGTTGAGTACCAGTTTCTCACTACTTCCTTTAAGGTAAATGAAAAGGCTCAGCATAATATGGCATCTAGTGCACCATGGAGTAGCATCATAGTTTGAAAGGCCTCTAGATGATCAACTGGATTAGAGGTTCTATTGTAGCTTTCAAATTGAGGGAGCTCGAAGTTCGGTGGAACGGGCTCTTACATAATTCAGAGGAAGAAATAAGGATCGGTGCGGACGTCGTCAAGGTGAGCTGGGGTGATGCGGTCGAGCTCTTTAATCCGTCGGTCCATCTCCCATAGTTGGTGATTGAGGACGTCGTTTTGATCGCAGATCTTGGAGGGCTTCCGACTACAGATAGAGAAGGTCTCCTCTAGAGAAAAATCATGATCCAAACTTGGATCCTCTGCTCTCTATTTTTTCTTTCCAGCGGCGACAGGCATGCTAGCCCAAATGCTCTTCCTTAGAACCGATTTTCGATATCCTGACGGTGGATTTTCTAATGAAGTCACCATCGGAGGCTGTCGCATGGCCTACACCATCTCGATGAGGCTCTGAACCCACTGCATCAGTAGGTTGAACTGCTCCAGATCTACCATGACCGTCGATGGAGGTGAAGGTTGAAGTGCCGATCATGGAGCAAGAGTGGATGGATCCGTCTCAGATCTGACGGCAGACGTGGTAGATCTCTGGATAGTCGCCTTCTTTTGAGGCATTTTCTAGGATTGAGGAAGAGGGTGGAGACGAATCTTAGAAAAGAAGGTCGACAGGGTTGACTGAGCACTCCTTTAAGAACTCCTTTAAAAACAAGAATACCTCAGAGATAGAGGCCTTTCCTCTAGCACTAATTTTGTTGGTGCAGAATCTGATTGACGTCGGGACGAGCTGGAGCCGGGGGAGACAAGATCACCGTTAGTGACCTGTAAAACTAAGTCCCATTCGGAGTCGGTGGTAGTGGCTCCGGTGGGACCGTTCGACGATCAAGTCAACTCTTCTAGCCAACAAAAATGGAGTGCTCAAGCGAGAGCCCAGCAGAGTTTCGGAAAGGAGAAGAGAGCTTAGAGCTTAAAGAAAATGTATCTAGAGGGTCTCTTTTTATAGACGGAGCTTGATTGATGATGACAGTTACAGCTGTCTGGCAGTGGATCGCTCGAGGTCTGGTGAGTTTGGTATGCAAGAGAAGGTATCGTCAGACTGATGGTGACAGCCATACCATTCGGTAGCGTCATACCGTTCGGTAGCATCGCCTATGACAGACTGATGGCGATCGTTCGTCGAGATTTAATAGTCGTAGATCTGAGAAAGTAAGCGTTGGTTGGTGGACTTCGGCATATATCAATTTCAGAAGAATTCGAACTCTTGAAGCGAATACGTTTGGTGGGGATTATCCGGGAGTGATCCGTTGGAGGAATCCGACTGAAGGAGAAGTCTGAGAGGAGTTCGGCTCTTGGAGGAGTTCGATCGAAGGGAAAGCTCGGAAGAAGTTTGGCTTCCATAGGAGTCCAACTGGAGGAACGCGGAGGAAGTTCGGCTCTTGTGGAAGTCCGACTGGAGCTCGATCGTTGAGAAATTCGACTGAAGCTCGACCATTGAGAAGTTTGGTCGGTTGAGGAGATTCGGCTAAGACTCGACCACTGGAGAGTTTAGAAGAGGCTCGGCCGTTAAGGAGTTCAGCTGGCTGAGGGGATTCAGCTAAGACTCAACCGCTAGAGAATTCAAAAGAAGCTCGGCCGCTGAGGAGTTTGGCTACGGCTCATCCGCTAAAGCTCTTTCATGACTATCGATTGTATTAAACTGAGTATCAGACTGAACTTTGATAGAAATGGGGTTTATCTCCAATACATTGTATATGTTGATATTAACTCAAAATTTTAGTCTTACAAATAACATTACAAATGCATTGTCTTTGGTCTAATACATAATTTGAGAAACTCAAATATCCTGTAACTGAATGATGGAGGTCTCATAAAATGAGTGTCATATATAGGCAAACACCCAGCTTTGCAAAAAATGATCCATTAAATTTGCCTTAACTTGTGGACCCTCTACTTAAGGTTACCTTATCTATGGGCTGCCATCAACACATGGCATCTACAGGCCATAGTAAACCTAATTTTGCATTCACGGCTTATGGTATTTGTCGTAGGACTAAAATCAAATCAAATATAGATCAGATATTAATATATTTATATTTATATTTATTTTATATAATAAATATAAATATGAATATGAATATTATTTGGATGCAAAAATTTATATTCATATTTGTTTCAAACAGATAAGAATACTATTCGGATATTGAAAATATAAATATAATTTAGATAATTAAAATTTATGACTATAAAATTAAAAATATTATTAAATAAATAATAAATTAAATTAATAATAATATATTTATATAATTATATATATATATTTAAAAAATAATAAATATTATATAAAATTATATAGAATTATATATAGATTCGGATATTTGGATATGAATCGGATTATTATCTATTTATATTTATATTTATTTTTATTTTATAAATATAAATATAAATATAAATAATAATTAAATTTTTAAATTTTTATTTATATCTAGATTGATTCGAATGTGAAAATAGATTCGAATGTTATTCATATCACTTCTACTTCTATCTTATTGGCTTAGATGTAAATAAATAAATAATAATTAATTTTAAAATATTTAAAAGGAGAGAAGAAATGGTTGCTGCTTTAGGACCAGAATGTTAATGATGCTGCCAAACCTTGGTGCACGTACTTTTAGCATCCGGTGGACTCACAGCCTTCATAAAAAACTCTCTTAGGTGTTTGATTGTCTCATCTACATAAAAACACCGTTTGGACGGTTATGATTGAACTTTGACTTCATGATTAAGACGGATCACGGCATGCGCACCTGTGCACGGGTGCATGGATTGGCCCACAATTATATGGTCAGTGGAATTAGTATCACCAGCCATTCAATCATGATTGGACCGCCGTGATGGAGATGGGAGGGCATTGGACTATCGTTATCATGGCAAAAAAAAAAAACTAAGTTCCCCGTCCTTGCGCTCTCCTTAAATCAGGACCGTTAGATTCGTCCCCGACACAAATGGAACCTGTCCAATTAATGGCAATTAAATTAATTAATTATTACAGCTAAAATCTCGCCCTAGTCACGTAACAGCCGAAACGAGAAAGGACGTTCCCTAACGGCGCCGTCAGTTGTGGGTACCGTCATCTCCAGTAATACCTCCGAACTTGATACTTGATATGTTCCGTTCCCAGATCAGAAAGGATGAGAGATGGCATGGCGCGTGAGAGGTAAGGCTAAAGGGCGGTGACGGAACCTCGGCCGCGCCGCGCGCCTTCTAACTGAATCGGTGTGGCTTCTTTTCCGTTTCGATCCTTCGGTCCTTTACTAAATTTCCCCTCAGCATTGCCTTTTATTCCCATCTCATCCTCGTTCCACGTCCGAAAGCTTTCTTTGTCTATTCCTCTGGGTCCTATATTATTTTTTCCCACTCCCCTCCAAAAGAAGCACATGCGGAGCGAGCAGTGGTCACTTGTCAGTCTCTCTGTGCTCCTCTTCCCCCTCTCTTCGTCCGCCATTCTCTCTCTCTCTCTCTCTAACCTCCTTAACAGAATAAGAATCACATTCCAGTCCTTGTCTACCTTCCTCTTTTCATCCTTCTCCGTCGCTGCAAATCAACGATAGCCCCTCGCGAGACAAATACTTACCAGATCCGTCCCTGAAGTCCTCTTCTTCTACTTCGCCTTCTGCTCTGTCTTAGGGTTTCGGTTTTTTCCTTTTTTGTGTTTCTTTTTTTCCTGCGGCTAGGGTTTGGAAGAGGAAATGGAGAAGAAGCAAGGGTTCTTCTCGGTGCTGTGGGAGGAGGTGGCGAGGGGGCTGCCGCCGGGGAGGGCGAGGTCGGAGAGTCCCGGGTGGAATGCGTCGGCGGCGGTGGCGGGGCTGCTGCTGCCGCGGCGTTGGAGGGGGCTGCACCGACAGCAGGCGGTGGCGGACCTGGCGGTGTCGAGATCGGGGAGCTTGAGGCCCGTCGGGGAGGCGCTGACGCCGCTCATGGAGGGCCCTGATCCAGGCGCCGGTGACTGCGGGGACCCAAGGAAGGAAGGCGGGGGGTGGGGGCAGTGGGTGAAGGGCCAGCTCTCCCGTGCGCCGTCCGTTTCCGCCGCCTCCGCCTCCTGCCGCCGTTCCGACCTCCGGCTCCTTCTTGGCGTCATGGGCACCCCGCTTGCCCCCATCCACGTCTGCCCTACCGATCCCCTGCCTCATCTCAGCATCAAGGACACCCCCATCGTAAGCGTCCTCTCTCCCCCTCCATTGTTCTTGGTTCTTGATATTTTCAACACCCCGCCCCCTCACCTTTTTGTTAATTTATCCTGCTGGATTTTGGTTGGTTGGCGGAAGTATCATTGCTTTTGTTTATTTTCAGGAATACTGGGTAGTTAGTATGGGTGTTGTTTCCCTATTTGATTAAATGCACGAATGACCTTAATTAAATGCATGCATTTAATTCGTGATTATATGCAGTTTTGATCGTAATCCATCTCAAACCAGAGGACCTCCTGCATGTTTTGAAGGTTTAATTGGAAGATGGAATGTATTCTTCCTTTTGATAAATCCATCTTTTGTTCATCCTGGTGCATTAAATAATGATACTATAGTTGCATGAAATCCTCATTTGGGACCTTCGCTTAGTGAAAGATGGATTTTTAGATAACTTTTTGGTGATATTTTTGTGATTTCCCGTGGTAGGAGACATCATCGGCGCAGTACATACTGCAGCAGTATACGGCGGCTTCAGGAGGGTTGAAGCTGCTGAGCTCCATTCGTAACTCGTACGCCACGGGGAAGGTGCGAATGGTGGCGGTGGAGTTCGAGACGGCAAGCCGGGTCATAAGGAACCGGAATGCCTCCCGTTCCGCCGAGGCTGGAGGCTTCGTCCTCTGGCAGATGGCCCCTGATATGTGGTACATCGAGCTTGCCGCCGGCAGTAGCAAGGTCCGTGCTGGCTGCAATGGCAAGCTTGTCTGGCGCCACACCCCCTGGCTGGGCGCCCATGCCGCCAAAGGCCCTGTCCGACCCCTCCGCCGGGCTCTCCAGGTCTATGATCAATCCAAACAACGCAAGATAGAATCCATTTAGATTCTTGAATAAGCCCTTATTGCTTGATTTGCCTGCTAAAGAAACTGGCACTGACTGATTTGTGTTAACTTTCATTAGGGTCTTGATCCGTTGACCACGGCTAGCATGTTTGCTGAGGCACAGTGCATTGGAGAGAAGAAGGTCAATGGGGAGGATTGCTTCATACTGAAGCTCTGTGCCGATCCTGGAACACTGAAAGCTAGGAGTGAAGGCCCTGCTGAGATAATTAGGCATGTCTTATTTGGGTATTTCAGCCAGAAAACCGGACTTCTCATCCAAATGGATGACTCCCACCTAACCAGGATCCAGTCCAATGGTGGTGGAGATGCTGTGTACTGGGAGACCACCGTTAATTCCTTCATTGAAGATTACCGCCCGGTTGAAGGTCTGATGATTGCCCATTCTGGTCGCTCGGTTGTGACGCTTTTTAGGTTTGGTGAGGTTGCCATGAGCCACACCAAGTCTAGGATGGAGGAGGTTTGGACCATTGAGGAGGTGGCCTTCAATGTTCCTGGACTTTCATTGGACTGTTTCATCCCTCCGGCTGATATAAAATGCGGGTCAGTTAGTGAAGCCTCTGAGCTTCCTCGAGGAGAGAGAGGGAAGAACAGCTCGGCAGGGAATTATCGAGCTAAAGTTGCAGCACTGGAGAGGCCACATGACAATGATGATCATGTTGTGTGGAAGTTGCAAGTCTAATTCTAGGACTACTTAGTATCAGAAGTTGATCAAAATGTTCATATTTTTAGCTCGTTTTTAGTTGACTAACAAAGCATGAAATGTAGGTTGCAGACACTAATTCCAGGGGATTGTAAGTTTAATGATTGCAGTGCCCTCTGTAAATAAGAGCATAATCGTTCACAGGCCTCACTTATTGCTGGCCTTGTCGAATTCTTATACTCTGAATACAGAGTTGCAGGTAGGTGGAGCCTTTTGGTTAATTTGGTTTCTCTGTGGGTGGAGTGGGGGTTTCTTTTTTTCCACAGGGTGCTGCCTTCCATGCCTAAAAGAGAGGATCGAGATTATGCTGATGCTTCAATTCTCAGACTAATTCTCCTGCTGGTGGCAACAAGAACTTCGTTGCTGTCATGCGATTGCTCAGATGGGATTTCAAATTGAGTTTTCTTTTTCATGTTTTGTTTGTTGATTGGTGTCTAAACTGTTTAAGATGTAGCAAGTGAAAGGTGATAACATTGGACTTTTGGGGTTTGGAATCTAATTCTTCCTTGCCTCTAGCAGCCTTGTATTAGTCTTGCTAAGCTAGTTGATGTAAACCAACCAAACTTTGTTCTAAATCAGATGTTGAATGGTTAATATGTGTTCTCTTTTATCCTATAATATGGCATTATATGAATTCATGGATGCTGATGTCATCTTTCAAAGTTTCTTCATCATTTTCTTTGTTGTTGCGGAATGACGACTTACAATTTGCCAGTGAAATATGGTCCGCAGCCCATCAACAAATGATGTTATGTTTAGGGTGGTTCTTTTGTAGATAAAATATTTATTTAGAAATTTATATTTTTTTAGATAAATATTTTTTAGGTAATATTTAGATAGAAAAATAATTCATCTATGTTCTTTTATGCATGGGCAAGTTGCTTCGAAATCTGCCATTCATGTTCTTTTACATTCTATTTTTTTGGATAAGTTGTTAAAATTTATTCATTTTTCATAATCTCTCTTATGCTTTTTAGATTCGAAGAAAATGGATGATTAAGTTATTAAGCATTAAATAATGGGGACATTGGAAATGAGGATGATGTATTTTAGGTATAAAATTAAATACTTATTTTACTAGCTTATGGGAAAGTGGTTTAGCTATCCCTTAGGTAGGTAAAATCTTCTTCCATTTCATGAATAAATATTATCATAAAAAAATATTTTTTTATTTAAAAAAAAATATATATATATAGATAAATTGATTAATAAAAAAATAGATTAATTTTTTTATAATATTTATTCAAAAAAATTGTACTTTCTTGTTTGGACTTACTTATTTTTGATGGATGGGACCTGGCCGACATTGTGTTGGGTGGAGGAAGGGCGGTGGTATCATTACAGCAAAAGCAAGGAAGCTGAAAGACCCCCAGGTGGTTCTCCCTGGTCCCTCTTTAATTCAGGTAATGTGGGAGAACTTGATATTTCTACCTGCTTTCGCAAACAGTGCTCAACTGCTCATTCTTTCATTGTCATGCCGGAAGGCCTCTTAATTGCAAGCTTATGGCTCTCGGAAGTTTCTACATCATGATGTTGCTCCAAAGCCATTGCTCACTCCTTTTCTAGGGTCTGTGTCCTTGGGGAACCCAGAGGCCCCAACATGAATTTTAAAGGTACTCCCATGCTTCCCCGCCTCTTGCCAAAAGGCTTTTTAAGACCCCTAAAGAAAGGAGGGTGTCAACTTGGAAAGTTGACGCAATGTCTCGGATACAAAAAGGTCCAGCTGGATTTGAGTAGCGGGGAGAGCCCACTCTAAAATGGTCACCCTAATGTAGCTCGCCTAACGTTCACTGCCAAGCGCTTACAGGGAAGAAAATAAGGTCTTTCACCATCTGGTATATATAAAATGATTTATTCTGAGATATCAGTATTGCGATATTGATATATTTCTAGATATTTAATCTTTTGGCATTCACCAAATAATAAGAACAATATGTGAAACAATCATAAATCTTGTAATTACTATATTGGCGGATAATTTTGATATCCGAACATCCAAGTCCTATTAGAAATTCAACATATCACGATAAAACCAGTATCTTAGTTCATCTCTCTCCCATATTTCAATTCATTCTCCACATGTCTAGAATGAGCCTTCCGGCTTCAAAGTAGCGCACAAAGATATGAGCATGGCCGGCCTTACATGGGGAATGCATACCCTGCAACAACATGCCAACTCTTGCGCAACCACTGGCCGGCAAATGGATGAGCAATGTGGTGGATGAGCCTGGTCTCAACCCGAACCTGATTCATTTTTGAGTCAGCCGAAACTGAGGATTAGGCATTGGCTGGGACATTAACAAGGGGCAGTGAGCTAGTCTTACCTCTGACTTGAAAGAAATTAGATCTAGGACCCGAAAATCAGTCTATTTTAAAATTATTTTTTTTCAAATCAAGTTTCAGAAAATAGCATGAGAAAAAAGTAATTTGTATTTGGCAAAATCGTTTTAGCAGTTTGTGTTTGGCAAATCTTTCAAAAAATTATTTTTGACTATCAAATTACGAAAAAAAGGCATATATAAATTTATTTTATAATTAATACTATTTAAATAGATAAATAATTTTAAATATTCATTATGATTAATTTTAATTTAATTTTTTATTTTTTATTTAATTAAAATAAAATAATAATAAAATAAAAAAATATATTAAAATTTTAATCAATATAAATATAATTGAATCAAAAATAATAAATATTAAATATTTTATATAATTTTTATATAATAATATACATATATCAAAATACATCATTCACTAAATAATGAAAGGATTAGATGAAAATAAATAAGAATAGTTATAGTAAATAATGATTTTGAATAAGAATATTTTTATCTTAAAAAAATTAATTTTCTACTTCTACTTTTAAAAAAAGCTTCAATTTTCTGCTTCTTCTTCACAGCAGAAAAATTATTTTTACTATCACTTAAAAATATATTATTTTTTAAAATAAATTTGATCAAATATCTTTTTAAAATAAATATTTTTTTAATAAAAATAAATTTTTTTTTTTTTTAAAAAATTTGGCCAAACAGGTTTCTAGCTTAAATTTTTGGAACCAGAACCCCTTGTTGGCCGTCTTCCACTCCTAATAGGTCCCATGTAATTGCCTCTATTGCCCTTAATATGAAATGAAGAGAGAGGTAACATCTGATGGAGGATCAGGGTGATGTTCCGGATTAGGCTTATGATTGTTTAGGAAAAACTACACTGCCCCTGCCTCCCATAAATGATGCCAATTGAGCAAAACCGCAAGCTTGGTTATTATGACATATCTCTCTTTTCCAATCAATGCCTTTGCCCAAGGATGATGGAGCCCGCTGCCAACTTTATTTATGACAGGATAACAGTACAAGGAAAAGCTAATCTAGGTCCCGTACTAATAGCAATCAATCATAGCATGCAGCACGCTCTTAATTTTCTCATACTAAATTCTAAGCATAAGAATTAACTAACGGCACCAACCTTTGGGATCCTAAGAGCTTGCATTTAAGGCTAACTTTTGGCCTCTGTGTGGTTTCTTCGAGTAGATTGCCATTTGCAGGTATCCATAAATAAGAACTCCTTCTTTTATAAATAAATATTATAAAAAAATAATTTATTTTTTATTAATTAATTTTATATATATATATATATATATATATATATATATATATATATATATTATAAATAATATTTATTTATAAAATAAAAAAATTTATTCATCTAAAAAATGACTAAATTATTTTTCTATCAATCAATCATCTATTTTCTTCAAATCTAAAAAATATAAAAAATATAAATTTATTTTAATAACTTATTCAAAAAAGTAGTAATGTAAAAAAATATAGATAAAAAATTTTGAAGCAATTTTCTCATTCATAAAAAAAATATAGATAAATTATTTTTATATTTAAATATTATTTAAAAAATATTTATTTAAAAATATAAATTTTTCGATAAATATTTTATAATGATTCCTTAATTGCTGTCTTAGTTGAGACATCTATCATCTATAAGAGCATGCTCTTCTCTGTTTAATTAGAACAAGTAGTTTATTAACCCAAGATATGAGGATGCCAGCTATAACATTTGAAGAATACCCATATCAAAAACGGCTAAACCACCATCCATTTAAAATGTGATCTGTGTTTCACTTAAAAGATCTTCAAATTGCGCTATTTATGGCCTCTCTAATCCTTCCTACTCCATTTTCTTAGCCAAATTGAGAGGTTTCTCCTCATATTCTCCATTCAGTTACTATGGTATGATAATGTGGTCAGATATTATAAATTTTGAAAGTCTTTAGATGATATATTTCGTTTTTGAAACTTCTTTAGTGTTTTCTAATGATGCTCAGGACATTGCATGGATGATGAAGTCAGATATTTACAGGTACTAAAATCTTGGGCTTGAGAATTTCTTCTCCATTTGAGTTCACCAAGATCCCAAGTAGCTCCAATGCGTCCTAAAATATAGTTTTCTCTTCTTCTTTTTTTCCCCTGGATTAGGGGAGACCATAGCCACCCCAACCCCGTACCCATACAACACCACCAAGACCTGAACAAGGGTCTGATTGGATCCAGATGCGTATGAAATTTAGCAGACCTAAATTTGAATTCTAATATCCAGTAAAAAATATATATATCTAAGTAGGCTTGATCTTACACTTAGACGGGAACTACTCAATTAACAGGAGAAGATTTAAATTTATTTTAAGAAGATTGTTTATCATACCTATTTAAAATATTATCTCATAATTAAATAGAGTCATTCAAAGCGTAATAGTTTATATTTTAAAATTTTTTTTTCATAAAACCTTTTTTCGTCTATAAAAGTAAAACTAAATAGACTTCATTTTGTTCTTATGATATTCTCAAGTCTTTGTTATTTAAAATATATATAAATTAATAAAATATATCATCTATAATTATATTGATATATTTATATAGATTTATAAATTTGGTATCAGATCCCTATCGATACTATATTGGCATAGTATCGATATGCTCAATGTGAGATCTTGTTTGGGCATAAGGGCACTTGGTATACCCTGGGCAACGAATATGAATTCAGAATCAGTGTAGTACGATATTATCTAGTACAAAACAATATGAACCCATATAGCAAACTTTGCTTAAGATATATTAATCTCTTTCTACTATCCTTTTAGGTTCTTGGAATCATTAAATCATTAAATATTTTTCGCACTGATTAAACCATAGTCAAACTCATATGTACTATATCACATGATGCTTTGATATACATGTATGGGCAGCACACTAATTGGGGTAATGGGCCAATCATGAGACATTGGAATAGCATTCTTTGGGCCTTTCAAATCCAGCGCTTAGTTCACTATGAGGGTAAGAGCTAAGGGCCTGAGCAAGAAGGCCCGCCCCTTCATGTCCAAATACAAGACACACCATGCTATCTAATATGCTTTGTATATCACGGGCGGTGCAGCTTGCACACATCATCTATGGTAATTAGCTCGTGCATGGGGCTAGAAAAAAAATTTTTTTTTTTCCTCAAGCATCACACTTCGGTCCCGTGCGTGAGCCAATTAAAGAATTTCTCATACTGAGATATCTATATCCTATCAATATTTTCTCAGCCATCCACCCATTGAGCTTCTGAAATATCAGAAAGCATTTCTTCACACATGTATGCCTAAGCCATGGCCCATAAATCATTAGGTTTCTAGGTTAGTTAGGAATTGATTAGGGTTAATTCTTGATACACATTTAGGATTTTTCTTATGTTTTTACATCACCCAATAGAAGCTGAAGTTGCTAGTCTATTTGTTTTTTTAGGTTGAAATAGATACATGATGTAATGTGTTTGCACCATGCAAAACCTTAAAGTACCTATGCGTATGACACTCACATCAAACTCATACTCCATTTGGATTAAGTTAGCACGAATATTCAAAAAAAAAGAAAAAAAAGAAAAAACACACCTTCAACCATATTGCACAATAAACAAAGAATCCATTTCAAATTGATCCCGATCCAAACAACAAAGAAAAGTGCGACTTATTAATCTAATTGTAGGTGAACTGAAAAACAATATGAACTCGAACCATGCAAGTTTAAAATGCAAAGTTGGGGAAACAAGATTTGATCTAAAATCGTTTCTACTTTGATCAAGTGCAGGTAGAGCAATTCGGAATCATCGAACAGATATTATGTCTGATTCATTATTGACTTGCAGTACAAAACCCTAGCTAGTATCAGGTTATATTTTTCTGTTGTAAGTAAGGCAAACTGTATGAGCAATCTTCCATGAATAAGAAAGAGATATATGGATTGCCTTTGTATCATTCCGATTTTGGCATAAGCACAGTTGTGGTTAGAAGAGCACAACGGAGGCTCACATGTCACAAGACGATCTTTTCTGTCTGGCATTAAGAAAAGGAGTGCGAGTTTTCTACCGTGCACCATATGGTGCATAGCATATCGTCCATCACATGATGGATGGTTGTATATGGTCGTGTGCAATAGATGTACATTCACATGCGATTGTTAGATGGGGCATGCTACGGTAAAGAAAAAATAGAAGGAGAAGCTTATTAGTTTTAGGAGTAATATGTTGGCAAATCACAAGATCTATGCGAGTCCATTCCCAAGATGAACAACTATTTCTTTCAGCTTGTTAAAGGCACACAATGCTAGAAGCAAACAAAGGGACCAACCTTTTTCTTGAAAAGTGTCGATTGTCTTCTTTCTTGAAACAGAAACGAAAGCATAGGAAAATAAAAATGCGTTATAAGTCCACAAGACATAAAAGCATTTGATTTTGACGTTACAAATATGGTTGGGATCTTTTGACTCTCTACATCCTTTTTTTTGGAAGATCATATCATCTTATCTTAACACTTCAAACTTCTTCATTCATCGGCCTGCATAGATCTCAGAGAGGCCATTGTGCAATCCAACAGTAGATTTGCGTGAAGGAAGGTGAACCTTCTTTTGCGCAAAAGACAACCCTCTGCCCGAACTACATAGGTCCTATCAAGAAGGGCTTATGAATGAGTAAAGCCCAAATCATAAATAACAAGATCCAGTTAATCATGAGCTGTCCTGCAATAGATAAATAGTTAGTACCTTGGAAGTTGGAGCTAAACCTCTTTGATTCAACCCATAATTGAGACTTGAAGTGGATCCCAACCCGTGGATGACTTGTTGTCCAAGGATAGTTTGTGGTCATATTCCTGGGCCTATTCTTCTTCAACTAGCCAATATCAGCATATATTTTGTGTTGTTTTGCATCCATACACGGAAGTGGCCTCCAGCTTCTATACAAACAACTTTAATATAATCACGTTGAAACAATTGATGATGGATGAGCTGTTGGTGCAAACACCAACGGTGGCAAAGGTTGGGATCCAGCCCATGCCCATGCAAATTTAGTACGTAACTTTTGATAGCTAACACAATCTTAGGGCAAGAGTTCACATCAATATGTGCTGCCTCTCATTATTAACTCTTCAAGCTTGCTCCTCACTGACAGCAGGTCAAAAAGCTGAGCAACAATTGGGGAACTCTCTGGCAATCATCAGGTCAGTCATGAACATGTGATGTTTATCACAACCATTCGTTTAATTCCATTCACAGTATAAACAACGGTACAAAATCTTGTTTGGATTTTTGTTGGAATTATACAGTGTTTGAACTTGTCCAAACGCATCTCAGCAAAATAAATTTTTTTTTTCCATGGTTTGAGAGAGAAAAGCTATAGCGTCCAAAACATCGAAGGAAAGGGACAATAGACAGGGGATACGGGGAAAAAAGATTCGGGTATGGGGTGGGAGGACGCGCCTATCATACCATGAACCCAACCGCGTTCCGTAACATTGACCGCTGGACCAACTTGCGAGGACTCCGGCGCGTGTCACGGATTTCTACACTTCCTCACGGGCCGTCTCGTCCCATGCGGTACACGCTCGACGGCCACTTTGTGTGAGCTGTCCCCGGTGCCAAACGGAAGGGCCTCCGCAGTCCAAACGCGGGGCGTGGTTGGAAGGCAGACCCAGCTGCAGCAGGATCCTCGCAAAAGGCTGCGCAGATTGCTGCCACATCATCCCACCGATACAGCTGTCCATTGTGGGTAATGCTGGTTCGGATTGCATCCTTGGAGCGAAAAATATCGTGGATTGATTTGCTCTCGCGAACTCAACCATTAAATCATATTTTACACGGTTTTCAAAATGCCTTCATAATCTACATTATGCATGAAAAAAAATAATCCATCATGTTTTAAAAATTATATAAAATATGATTTAATAAAAATTATGAAAAAAATTTTAAAGAAAATAATAATATACACCATCTATATATCTTCAAAATAAAAGAATAATTAAGTTTTTTTCACGACCCTAATTATTAGATTGCATTTTACATAGCTTTCAAAATGCAATATTAACTTTATAATCTATACCATGGATGAAAGAAAATGATCCATTGTACTTTAAAAATGATGCAAAATACGATTCAATGGTTAAGATCATGAAAGAATAACAAGATGTTTGATCTATGTAAATGAAAACCTAATGTTATTTTAGGTCAGTTAATTATTCGAGCTACATAATTTTATGTTCAAGGTACCGGAACATCTATGGATCTAGGCACTTTTTTCTTAATCCCCATTTGCAAGTGTGTTAGGTGCCTCCTCCTCTCAGACCGTTGAAGATTAATTTTGATGGTTCTTTCAACAGATTCAAGATAGCTAGAGCTAGTTTTGTAATTAGAGATCATGGAGGGAATGTTTCATGCCAACTCTGCTCCTATGGTTGAGCTAAAAGCTGCTGGGAAAGGTCTTTCAACAGCCATGTCTCTTTTACATTGCAAGGTAATCTTAGAAGGGGATTCGAGCATGGTAGTTGAATGGATAAATTTCCCTTCATTCTCTTCGACGGTTATCCCACTTCTGGAGGACGTTCAGCTATTTATTTAATGAATAGAGTGCTTCAAGACGGTACATGCAAAAGGGAAGAAAATTTTGCGACGGATTGGTTCGCGTCAACTCACCCAAATATGGAAGCTCACAGCTACGACACTTTGCCAGCAGTGCCATATTACCGCAGTGGGATTCCACGTGTCTCCCCTACCTACATGGATCTTAATTTTGTCTTTTTTTTTTTTCTTTCATTCCGTTCTTCTTTCAGTTTCACCTTTGGTGGGGAAAAAAAAAAGAAAAACAAAAGAAAAAAAACATAGGGGGCCCTCCACAACCAAGTGTGTTTGGTATCCCAATGCAACGATTCCTCTTTTAAAAAATAAATGAGAACGATATTTTTCTAATATAAGCAACATGGTGATGTCGGTGCATGCATTTCTCTGAACCGTGTAAACGAAATACCGCAAAAAGATTCTCATGAGAAGCTTTTTTATTTTTATTTTATTTATTTATTTTTTATTTTTTTAATTTCTTAAGTTGATGCGGCTCCACTAAGTTACTTTGGTCCTACCACTAATCAGACTTAATTAGTTGCAAATGGCATAGAGGTAGAATTGCTTGTAGCTTAGGTCTTAAAAATTAGGAGGATGCTTGGCCCGGAATTGAAATTGAAATGGAGTAGAATCGGAATCAGAATAGTTAAATTCTTAAAAATATTTGATTCATAATTAAAATTAAAATAAAAATTTAAATTTAAAAAAAAATAAAAATTGAATTTTAGATAGATTAGATCATTTTTATTCCATCTTAAAATCAAAATTAAAATAAAACTCCTTTCATCCAAACACTCTCGAATTAGGTCATATGAATTTTGGCTCATGACTTTCAATTTTAATTGCAATTAGTGAGCGATGGAACTTTTACTCCGAGCTAGTTGTTGTAGAGAGTTTTTTTATTTTTATATAACTACATATGACAGCATTTTAGAGCTTCCCCATTTCATTTCGAGATAGTAATGCTCTCCTCAATAATATTTAATATATTAAAAAATATTAATAAATTGAATACAATTGATGCAAGTCAAAAGCACACTTCTCATGATTTGAAGATCTCATATGACCACTAGATCATCCATAATCCTACTAACGGAGAATCGAGCATGATACTCGACTCATAATTATCCAAATAACTAAATATTATGTAAAATTAAAACCCATTGCATCCAGCATATTAGTTTGAAAAATGACTTCATTTTTATCTGTACGTTTTGAATTTAAAGTTCAAATCATTGCATAGTCTTTCCGGAGCCAATGAAATCATCTTGATTAGAAGTCAGATGAGGAAGATAGGGACAAAAACATCGAAGTACCGCCAATGGAGTTCAATACTAGAAGTATGATTATAAGGTCTATGCTGTCAAATATTTGGTGGCATCATCCATACAATCAAATCTATTTCTAATGACGGTAACCTTCTTGAAATCCAAATAGAGAGCTACAAGCTTGGAAATCATCACAATTGGAGCCCTTGTCAAGATATCTAGTGACAATGTGTCACAAATTGAATCCAGTGTCATTTTTTTTTAGAGTCAAAAAGCTTCTAAGATCAAAAATTTATTTCAAAATGCTTAGCTTGCAAGTTGTTTAGATCCTAATCGAACTCTATAGGCACCTACTTATCTTTATTCACGTGAGGGGCTCTATAACTTATGATCTACGGTGTGTATATATATATATATACATTTTATTTTTTCACACAATGAAAACTCTCTCTCTTTCGAATATATGTACTAAATTTGTGGCTGCTCTCTCTTGGCAGATTCGGATGCAAATCATGGAGGGTTTCAAGATGGGCAATTGTATATTAATGGTAGATTTTGGTGAGTCATGATCTTCTGTAGAGGAACCTTGCTGAATTTTGGACAAGGGCGAGGGCACTTGATAGCAAGGCAAGTTGCTAGAGTTGCACCTAAATAGCCCTTAATTTACTTAGATATCTTTTGCTTTTAGATTTTACAATTCATTTCTATTTTCTTAGTTGTGGTGTAGTTTATTTTTTGATATTTATGTTGTCACTAGCAATCTCATAATATAACAAGCAAAAAATGCAGCTGCGAAAGTATATAGATCTTTTGACTTGTCATCCTTTGTAATTCTTGGTTGTAAAAATGCCACCTAAATTCGATTATATTGATTTATGAGAAGAAATTATTTCACAAACTCATTAGCATTAAGAGATACACTATATTTAGCGATGACTGATGATTCAAAATGGTCAAACATCTATTAGACCGAGCGTTCTGGAAAGTATATGAGCATAACTATTGTTGGATACTGATATAGGGATTAACTTGATTTACTAGATTATGGAGGAAGATCCTGTACATAGTCTAAATTGCATAATAGATGTCCAGATACATGAATTACCTTGATTTGTCTGATTATGGAGGACTATTCTATACGTAGTCTAAAACTGTCTAATTGATGTACCAAAATGGACATGGTTCATTCACTAATAGAATGCCCTAAATAGACATCCGATGCATCTATTTAATTTATGTGATGCTGGAAGTCTTATGAATGCATGCATATAGTCTCTAGTCTGATGGTTTTTATTTTTGTGGAATCCAATATGAGCCCCACAACACATACACACACACACAAAAATAAATAAATAAATAAAAATTAATATAACAATTACCGTACGTGGTTTATTTTATCATGCCAAAGCGTTTGTCATTTCATTTGTCTTTCTAGCAGGAGAATCACCGCGAACTTCTATACAAAACAGGTCTTCCTTAAACTTTTTTAATAATTGTTTGAGAAAATATTTTTAGGTGATTATGCCAGGTTTGGTCGCCTGGTTGGAGATGATGGATTCCGGCCACGTCAAGAAAGCACTACGCTATTGTCTAAAACAATCGCTACAATGTCACAATAATATAACAATCCCGTCCTCATATTCTCATTCTCTCGTACGCTTGCAATCAATATCCAAGCAGAATCCTGCAGATTGTTTGAAGACATCAAAATGCCCAAAGAAATTCGTTCACATAATTATCTTAACAAAAATGCACGGTGCTGGAAACGTCTACCGAACAATAAAAAGCTAAGTCGACGAGAGATGAAGAAAATAGAAATGGACGAAGAGAACTCGCGTACGCCTTACAAAAGAAAGAAAGAGTTATTCTTTACAAGGCACGGATGCCCACGAACCATCCATCCCTGCCCTCTAGCGCGCACTACCCCACCCTCACATGCCCTGCGGGCCCCACCGCCAGTCTGTGTTCCGTCGCCTCGTAGCTCACCTCCATTCCCTCCTTACAGTCATACCGCCTATTTGTACTCACTCCACCGCTCCACCGCTCGCTGCTCATCTCTCTCTCTCTCTCTCTCTCTCTCTCTCTCTCTCATGGATCGGCGGACCGCCTTCGCCGTCGCTCTAAGCTGCCTCGCCCTCGCCTCCGCCGGCGCCCAGGCCCCCGCAGGCGGCCCCTCCATCACCCCCGCCGCCTCCTCCCCCACCACCTCCGCTCCCACCACCACGCCGACCACCCCCTCTCCAGCCGCTGCTCCCACCACCAAGCCCACCACCCCCCCCCGCTGCCGCCCCCACTGCACAGTCCACCAGCCCTGTACCCTCCATGGTGCCACCTCCGCCCCTCCGGCCAACCCGGTGACGACCCCTCCCTCCACCGCTCCAGTTAAGGCGCCGGTCACCGCGCCCCCCCAAGGCCCCGCTGACTCCGGCCCGGTGTCTTCTCCCCCGGCGTCGGTGCAATGAGCTCCCCCCCAACGACGCTTCCACCCACATTGTCTCCCCCCAGCGCCGGTCCCCGTCGCGGCCGCTCCGACGCTGGCTGCTGCCCCGCCGAAGCCCGCGGAGGTTCTGGCGCCGGCTCCGAGCAAGAGTAAGAAGAAGGGTGCCGCCTCCGCCCCCTCGCCGGCCGCGGCCCCCGAGGCCGCCGGACCTAGCGGCGGAGCCTCCGAAGATACGGTACGCCCTTCTCTTCCCCCTCCAATTCTGCTGGATACCCACCGTGCACCAGCTAACATGCGCCGTAGACGGTCGGATCTGAAACGTCGGATCCGATCGGAGAGCCCACGTCTTACCGGCGCACGATAGCGGGGCAATACAGGCTGAATGTGCCGGGAGATCTGAGCCGTTGGTTCGGATCCGGTCGCGCGCCCTGTCTTCCGTTCCCGTTTTAGCAACTGTCCGAAGCCGGTGCGGGGACGCGCATTTTACCGGGAACCTCGCAGACGAAGGCTAACTTACGCTCGCGAGCACGACCGCGTACACCAACCGTCCCTCCAGCTGGAACTCAAACTTACACTAAAATCCGGAAGAACGTGAATTTTGAGTTCCGCTCGATTGCTCGAACTGAAATCGCCTGTTGTTGCCTCGGATCCCTTGTGTCTTGACGCGATGAAAGCGTACTTCGAGCCATGAGTAGCGAAATCGTGACCGTTGGTACGTTCAAGGGCGCGTGATCCACCCATAACTATACAGCCGATGGAGTGGACCCGAGGCGAAGGATCTCGAGATCCCGCGGGATTTTCGGTCTTCGAGAGGGTCTATCACGAGTCTGCGGACTTGTCCTGTCACTGAACGCTTGTCCACGCTGATCATCCAACGTACCTGATGCTTTAATCGTCGCTGTTACCCTTTGGAAAAGATGTTTGAGTATTGCCGTTATGACGTTATAACGGCTCTAACGGCTATTACCTTACTTGTTGTGGTGGGTAGTGTCTGGAACATAACGGCGTCACTTTTTAATGGCTTTCGTGACACGATGATGTTACGGGTTTAAATAAGGGTTTAAATAAGCCGTTGTAACGTCAGCTATAACATCTTCCGGCATCGTCCGTTACGTGAATAACGTGGAAGAATGGAAATGCAGTTCATTTTCTGTTATTTCCATAAATAAATAATGGCTGTTACTTGTACTTTCTTTTATTTTTACTTTCAAATTAGAAAACTTTCCGATTTTGAGGTCCAAATATGTTGTTTTATTTTTTAAAACAAAAAAATGACGTTATTTCCGTTATGGTCCATTTTTGTCGTTATAACTGCCGTTATTTAGCGATTATTTTAATGTTAAAAATTTAAAAGTTGCTCGTACTCAAATAACGGCCGTTCTACTGTCGTAACGGTCGATAACCGGTTCAGTGGGGGCTTTTAATGTGAGATATCGTGTTATTTAAAACTTTGGGTAAAGTAACATATTCCATTTATGTCTGTTCCTATCGTTGCTCAATGCTGCAGCGTGGACAGTGCCAGCTGTAAAGGTCCGCAGTGTAACTTTTTTTTAGGAAAAAAACTGCACAAGCGTTAATCTCAAAATATTAACATTAATGGGTATTCTGCAATCCTAAAGGATTAGTATTACTTAATGAAATGGCATATAATAAAATGCCACGTGTAGCTTTTGCCATGCACTCACGTGCGTTGCATTTATTTTACTAATGTGGTAATGATTCTATCACATGAATTGTCACAATTGTTATAAATATGGCGAGGTACTGGGAATGTTTAAGATATTTGGAGCCTTCAGAATTGCCATGGACTCCAGACTTAATTTGTTTTACTTTTTGGATTGCACACTGATCTTGGAATATATTTTTAACTTAGCTGTTCACTTATTTTCTTGCAGAGTGGAGCAGAGAGAGTGAGGAAGATGATGGGACTGACCTCGGGGCTGCTGCTTGCCATTGCTATATTGGTGATCTAAACTACTTCTATATTATTAATGGAATATAAATTCTCGAGATAGCTGCCCTTGCCACTACGTCATATTTTGTATCTCCCTCTTATTTTTGATCTGGTCCCCCGTAGTAGGTATCTATTTGCCTTGTTATTCTCATTGATGGGGCCTGGTTGTAGGTGCATACGCTCACTTGTATTCTTTTTTTTTGAGATGATTTATTTCTATTTTTATGGTTTGGATATCTATATATGATGTCATTAGCAATATTGATGATAAAAGAAAGTTTGGTAGGGATGTTGTATGACTACCATATTTGATGTGGTCCATCAAGAAGGGTTCATGAAACTTAATGATGAGGTGCAACAAGTGGGCTGGAGCGTGTTTGGATTGTGGTTTTTGGGAGGAGTGGAATGGAAATAGCAATTAGCGGCTCCCATACGAGCTGTTTGGTTGGGGGAGTTTTATTTCCATTTCAATTTTAGGAGATAACGAGAATATTTCAATCCCTCAAAATTCAATCTAGACTCTCCTCTGATATTTAAATTTTAGTGGAATTCCAGTCCCGATTCTAGTTATGAACCAAACATGCGAGTATATAGCTATTTTGATTTTCATTTTAATTCATTTTGATTTCGATTTTGATTGCAAATCAAATACCGTAGGTGTTGTTATTAAAGTAAAATGCAAAATAAAGTAGATCTCCAGTCCGTAAATTTATTTCGATGGCATTGATACAGGGCAAAGTTTATTTGGTCCTCAAGTTAGTCTGTAAATTTATTTCTATGGCACCGATACTGGGCAAAGTTTATTTGGTCCTCAAGTTAGTCTAGATCTGGGGGGGATATAAACACCCTCAAGTTACTCTACCAGGTTGTTCTGGTTTTGGCTGCAGCAACTGGAGTGCAAGCCAGCTAAACAAATGCAGCAGCAAATTTTGTAGGTCTTAGGGAATGGGATGTGAAAGTATCGTCGACGCTGATAGAAAGGATTTTCACTTTCATTACTATTTTGAAAGATAAGGAAGCACATAGAGTAGCAAGCATGCTGGTTGTATCAAATCATGGTAGCAAACGGCAAACCTTGATATATGAAAAATCCTTTGTAGAACCCAGCTCTTTCCCATATCCCCTTCAAGACCAACAAGCAAGCATGGTCCTCTTAGGATTCAATACAGCCAATGGCATTGTATATCAATGGGTGGGAAAAGAAGGAAAAAAATAATAATAATAATGTTACTGCTGTGTTTTGTTAACATTTATCATTTGTGAGTGAAACAAGAATAATAATAATAATAATATTTAAAGTTTACCTGAAATAGCAAAGTGGATGCCATGTTTCTTAATAATTATGACTGGGGCCAATAAATAGAACCTAAACCCTTCTAAACAAACAACAGTCGATTCGTCAACATATATAATACATGCCTATACAAATGAAAACAGCAAAAAAATTACCTATGCTACCAATAGAATTTGTTAGCTTTTCTACTGCAAGAAAGTAATTTGCAATCATAGATTGTTTCTTGCATTATTGATGAACAAAAATGTCCCATGATTATGATAGGACTTTATCACCTTCATTTGCGATAGCACTTGTATGTTTTCTTATGGATGATTGTTTTGGCTACATTCTTCCCATAAATATGGCCTTGTAAACTTTATGACAATGCCATCTATCTCCTTGTAAACAGCTTCACAGATAAAAAGAGAATAAGATACATACAGAACATTTCTATATGTATTTTTGAAATGCAACTCACTGAACTAATATCATAAAACTCTGCAGCTTTCATAGTAAATTGCTTTACATTGTCTGTATAATTATTTTGTAGAAGTTGCGAAATATTTGGTTTATAGGGTAGCTCTTGAATAACTTTTGCAGCATCTTTGAATTTAGCTTTTTCCAAACATTTTTGCACCACATTACTGTTGTATATTTGCATGGATGGTGATGCATAATGCCCTTTAAGCTCTTCTAAAATACTAGCCATGGAAAGTGGTTCCTTCCTTTTATAGCACATGTTGCACAATATAATTGCAACATAAAAAAAATAAAATTATGAGAGAACATCAAGAATGTAGGCAAGGTCCACAACAATGTAAAATTCAGAAGAAGTTATGACAAAAAAATGCTAACTCGAATGGATCCTGAAAAGATGTAAAGAATTCTTTGTTATTTCTGCTAGCTCACGGTTCTTAAGCTCTCCTTGGAAGATATTCGCACAATGTTGTGCACTAAAGAGCATCCAGGTTGTTTCTTTACAATATCCACCAAACTATACATTATATTCTCAAGCATATTGCAGAAAAAGTTTATCATTAGTAAATCCAAATTTTAAAATTAGATTGGATATAAACAATATGATTTTTTTGCATTCTTTCAACACTACGATGTTGATATATTTTCAATGCCCTCCTTGATAGGATATGCGAACAGCCTTTGTGCATGAAAGATTAAGGAGCATTATATAGAGGCATATGGAGGGATCGGAAATCATATAGACCAAGATGGAGAATTGTTCATTTGATGGTGGAATGGTTCTTCATAGTGTTGAGCGAGTTGTGTAAACCGAATAGAGAATGGTCGAGGTTTCAGACCTTCAGCAAACTAATCCCGTTATGACCCATTAGGACCACTGCATTAGCTATCTAACAGCCATTAGCAGCTGAAAGAAAACAGTGGGTAATGGTAGACAAAATAATAGTACAAACGGACAACTAGTGTTAGAGACTGTAGTGTTAAATTTGGATTAGGACCTCCATTTATTTATTAAGAATGTTTGGAAATGAATGATGCAAACAGTGGAAAGATCAGCATTAGCCAGTGTCAACTCTCTTGCAAAGAAGTGGAAAGATCAGCATTAGCCCATACATCAACCCCATGGATCGATCAAGCATAATACTACATGAGAACTGCTGCTCCTGATGCCCATGTTCTCTCTGGTTCTTGAGCACTCGCCAGGGGTCTCTCTCAAGCTCTCACTTGCGGGAGAGCGAGTCCATGATGGTTGTGTATATTTGCTGTCAACTGATGGTCAATTATTCTTTTTCTTGCACAGCAAATTTCTTATGTTGGTCTCTATTTTTTTTTTTTTGTAACATGGTTAAGAGATTACATTTTTCTGAGAGAAGGTAAGGATCGATTGCGGTAGAAGCTCAAAAAAATCCTTTAATACATTATGTCCTTGACAAATAAGCTTGCTTTTGAAAATGTCAGGATCATTATTTAAAAAAAAAGTTTGTAACCGGTAAGAAAATTATTTGTGATTAAAATTTTCAGATAAAAAATCTGACCTAAAGGGTAAAAGAAAGCTAATTTTACCGGTTGTGCTCATGTAATCATGTTTTACCTGTTTTAAAATTTGTATCTTTATATATTATAGAAGAAAACTTGTAATTAGCTCACTAATTATTGATCAAGGTACTACAATGCTTCCCTAGTTGAAAATCTTGGCTCCATCTCTAATCATTATGTTAGGATAACCAGCAATAATTTTAATTCATGGTAACAATGGACAACAAGAGCATCTGATGTACAAGGGACCACCTCCAGACACGATACCACATTGATGGTGAAAACTAAGGCTAACAACGAAAGAACTACTAGAGCTAGGTCGGTCGAGACCAAAGTATGCCATTGTAATACCAGATCCCACCCTATCATTATATTAGTATATGTAGTATAGCTTGGTTTAGCAAAACAAGCATCAGTGCACTCCTATACTATATACCGGTATCAAATCAATATGATATATATCTCATATTGTTCTATTCGGTATGGTATGGTATGGTATATCACAGAAGCTTATATATTGATCTGCATCAAGAGTCATAAAGTGCTCCATGGCAGATGATGACAACCAACAACTTCCAACAACCAACTATATTCCACGGCATAACTCTATCTACAACTTCAACAGAAGAATGAGGGCAACAAATAAAAAAAAAATGTTAAAAGCACCAAAAAAAAAAAAAAAAAAAAAAAAAAGACCATGTCAACAAACTCAATTTTATTATGGACACGATATCCCAAATTCTTATTCGAAACTCCTATCCACTACTTTTGTCATGTAAGCTAGAAGGCCAAGTGACATGCAACACCAACTCATTTCATAAACCTACGTATGAATCAGACTTCGAATGAAAAGGCCGAAGAGGGTCTTCTGACTCATCCGATTTTAGAGAGTATATGTCAACAGGTGCACTGGTGCAGTTGTAAGTGCTCCCATTAAATCTATATTGACCTCCTTGCCGGTGCTGATCGAGATAGATCACTATAACAGTGATGTCATCATGAAAATGGCGCCTTATTCCCTTCTCCATCTGTTTTAGATCATCATATCTCATTTCCCTTTTTCTTGCGACCTCATTAAGGGCAGCTCTCACTAATCTCTTTGCTATTCCCTGCAGAAATTTCAACATCAATGTGGAAAGTTTAGATTTCTATGAGAAGGAATGGTTAAACATGAAAAACTGGTAACCGAAACATGTCAGAATAAAGAAAAAGGAAGAAAGAGAGCTTACTGCTCTTGGGTTCTTGAAGACTATCTCAACTGCAGCTTCATCACTTAATTGCTCCCAGAGCCCATCTGATGCAAATATCAAAAACAAGTCATTTGGTTTAAGCTTATGAGTCCGGATCGATGGCTCTGCGGTGATAACCGGTCGCTTCAATGGAACAGGAAAAAAAGCCCGCTGGAATACTGGGTCGCAACTGAACTCGGGCTTCTTCAGGTAGACGTCTCCGATAGACCTTGATACCTAACCAGGGCAAATAGCAGGGTGAGTGACCAATAATTTTGGTGGTAAACCTGTCATCTCCATGCAAAATTTGTTTTATTTAGGACTAAAAGTCCACATGCATGCATGCACATAGGGCATATTGTCAAGCCAAAACAACACAACTTGGAAAAAAAACAAAAAATGCCAACAGTACCAGTTAAAAGATCAATAAAATCATCTCTCCGCTTTGAACTATCAGAGTCTTACATGGTGCTAGCACTGAAAACAATCTCACCCCCACCCACCAATGAAGCCCATAAATTAGAAAGAGTGAATAAGATAAAGTTTGTTTACAAAATTAATGCAATTGAATTCGAAATCTCTGTTAACACTATTTCTAAGGGGAAAAAACTCGCAACAAAATAGTAGGTTATATATATTGACCCAAGGCACATAAATACATGTGCCTATGCAATGATGGTGTTGCATTAAGATGCAGATCACAAATTGGAAGCTTGAAGTTGAAAGAATAATCTCCATAGGATCCAAAAAATAAGTCAATTCTCTTATCCATAACATCATAAGGATATACACGTCAAAGATTGGATGTATGTACACTGGAGTCTGCTGAAATAATTAGCTTAAGATACATACCACCATAAAATATGCTATGCCTCAACTTGTTCAACCTTTTCACTCTATGAAAAATATAATCTTCAAAGTTATTCATACCATAATTGCTTTTCAAAAAGGAAGAAAACTTCCATTCTGAGTGATGATTACAAAGATCACAGTGTAGATGCATCCAAGTACAGCAAATAGAATTCATAGAGTATGGGAATTTTGTCCTGGAAAAGGTACAATGCTTTTTATAACAAAATGTTAGATACTGTTTGAGAAGATTGCCCTTATGTCAACATTAGGCACTACAGAAGCATCACTGCGATAGAAGCTAACCAGCAAAAAAATAAGACGCACCGATTACAGCAGATGGTATTTCAAAAAAATATATATATACGGTCAGAAGTGGGGAAAATAGATATTGGAACTCAGAAAGGAGGAGACGATTACAAGAAGATAGGGAAAAAAAGATTATGGAAGAGTTACAGAAAAAGCTATGTTATTCGATAATCTCAGATCTATTTGCGGTTATGCAATCCGCGAGTAGATTGCTAATCCAATGATTCCAAACATAAAGCTTCATCTGTTTTGAATATCCATCTTAAATTTTGCCGTTTGTTCCAAGGGAAAGTGTAAGCTTCTACAAGATCCATAAATTTAAGCAGCTCTATCCTCAAAAGGTGAATCACATGGTTTGAGAGCCCAATCTATTTGACCTAATAATCACACGATATGATCTAAGCAAAGGAAAACTGATGCTCAGCTAGTTTCATAGCAGAATTTTACCAACTGTATACTAAATGCTGACTAGAGAAATTAAATGAAATACTAACAGGGCGGCTAGGAAACATAATGATGAAGAATTCTTAAATAAGTTCAACCACCACATTCGACTGACATAGAGGTCAAGAAACACAGATTAAAGAAGCTGCCTATAAAATGAATTAAAAGCACCTCCAGAATAATACATAAAATGGAGATATATACCGTACCGAACCGGATGGTATGAGGCTTAGTGTACTAGTTCGGTACTGATATTATAGTAGAGGAGGTATATCGACATTGTAACAAGATGGTACTGGTACGGAGTCCAGTACTCACACGGCATCTCTTGATGGAGACGGTCAAAATTCATGCTGCAGCGGCTGAACAGCCATCAAACATGGAAATGAAAATCTAGGACTCAAGAATTCACAGTATATAATCACAGATCATCCAAGCATAACATCTCCCAAAAGAAATGAGAAATAAATCAGACAAAAAAGAAAAGAAAATTTTCAACTGCTTATACTCTGCTCTGCAAGGGATGCAGAATAACAAACAGCTAAACTAATCAAAATCATTATTTGAATCGTGTTCTGATCCATTTAGCAAACGTCAGAAGATGATAACATCTGCTCTGAATTAATTCATTTTCAGCTAACATAACACAATAAATTATACAAAAAAACTAAAATAAAAAATAAAAAATCATATCACTATGCAAAACATACCTCGAAGCTTAGCAAAATCTGAAAATTGTTCCTTTTTTCTAGAAAAAAAAATTGTGATGCAGTTAACAAATCTAATAATCACCATTTGGCAACTTGTGTTGATAAGCTCCAGTCAAAAAATAATAATAATAATTAAAAAAAATACAAGAAATTAAGAAAGAATGATTAGAAACTGCAAGGAAGAGGACTAAGGTTTCCTCACCTGAATGATCCCCTTAATCCGCCAGACCCCTCGGTTAAGTATCACGATGTGGGAGTCGTCCGGGTGGAGCGCCGCGAGCTCCTTCCTGACCTCCTCCACGGCGACGTTGTGGTCGGTGGACAGCCGCTCGGCCACCACGCCCCTCCCGTCGGTGCTCCGGCGGCCGAGCACCGCGCGGGAGTCTCCCAGGTTCGCCACGTAGATCGTGTCGTCCGTGATCGCCCCCACGAGGCAGCACGACCCCACCGACGCGATCTGGGGCCGCGACAGCCACGACCGCTTCACCAGATGCAAGAAATCCTCTTCCGTCGCGTTGAACGCCTTCTTTATCACGTCCGCCGACACCCCCCCTTGTTCCGTCGCGAACTCTGTTTCCAATTCGAAACAAAATACGAGATTACATCAGATAAAGGAGCGATTTTGACGAACGAAGCGAGAGAGGAAGAGTCGATAAGGGTCGATTAACGCATCAAAAAGGGATTTTGATGATGGGATAGAGAGGAAGAGGGAGGGAGACGGTACTGTGGAGGTAGGGGAAGAGGTGGCTGCTGACGAAACGGGAGGCCTCGGGGCCGCCATGGCCGTCGTAGACGCCGACGTAGGTGGCGGATGGGGAGGTGAACACCTGGCCCTGGTCCTCGAGGGAATTGTTTGCCTGGACGACGGCGATGGAGAAGTCGCCGGTGGCGTGGGGCTTGAGGTCCAGGTGCCACAAAAGCCCATCCCCACCGCCGAGCCTCCCAAAGCACCGCTCCAGCGGCCGGAAGCACGAACGCAGCATTCCCACTGCCGTCGGATGATCTCGGGATCTCAAAAGCCGAAACTTCGCTCGTCTTCTCCACGCCAAGAGCCGGAATTCGGGTTTTTGGAGTCTTCTTCTTTCGCCTCGACCTTGAATTCTGGAGAGTGGAAGATGGGGAAAGATCGGGGAGAGAAGGGGAGGAAGTAGGAGAGGAGAGGGCGGCGTTGACGCGAAGACGTGGAAAATTCGCTAGGGTAACGCGTCGAGAACGCTGAGAGGAAGGAGACGCGAGCCCGGCATTCTCTCTACTTTGAGCAGCGCGGGCGGGGATAAGTAGAGAGGCTGTTTTATAAGGGAGTCGCCATATCATTTTACTTTATAGATGGTGAATGACGTGTGATCTACGATGCAAATCCAGGCCCTTCCATCTCTACCTCTTATCTGTTAAATAAGTTTTAAAAACAGATTTATCCTATCTAAAATTAAAAAAAATATTTTTTAAAAAATAAATTTTTATAAATAAATTTTTTATTTTGTTGAAAATTATTGTCCAACAATAATGATACTTTTTTTTTAAATATATGGTAAGACAAAAATATAAATTTTTTTTTTTTTCTTCCAAAATTTTGCCTCGTTCATGCTATGTCATGCTTCGTATTCGGAAAAAAATCCATCATGCTCACAAATCTAATCGATCACAATCCCCACAAATGTAGCCCCTTCTTCTCTATCACCAATCCCTCCATCCCTTTTCCATCCATCTTACCTCATCTTTTACCTTCAATTCGAGCCTAGAGATGATAGTAGACGGGATAATATCCATTTCGAACCTATCCAAATATAAATAGAGATTTGAATAACCAACATATATATCTATAAGAAAAAAGATGAATATGAATATTAATAGACGGCCATCCAATCCATATCTCCGACCATCCAATTTTATTTAATTTTATATAGCACTTATAAATTTTTAAAAAATAAATAATTATATTAATATATTATTTATTTAATTTATCTTCTACTTAATAATATTTTTGATTTTATATTTATAATTTTTAATTATTTATTTTATATCTATATTTATCTTCATACTTTAACTATTCCATTTATATCATATCTATATTTATCGATCAAGATAAATATAAATTTGAATATATCCATATTCAATCTGATTCGGTTTAAACCTTACTAAGATCTTATGCTCTTTGCATAACATCCAAATCCAAATCCAACCCCCGGTTCCTTATCCCCCGTCACGACAAAATAGTCATAGTTGATGAAATTGATGGTTGAGATGCACTTGCTTAGATCCAAGTACATTGGTCAAGTTGGACCCAACCACCCAACATCTAGATCGAACCAGCTAGCCCGGTCAGCCTACCTTTCTAATATATGGACCACCAGTTCGATGTCACTGTTGATGGCCAAGTGGCCACCATCGACCCTTTGAACACCTGTGGCAAAGCCTTCTCGATGACACACCTCATCGGCGCATTGGTCGTCCTCGAAGTCACATGCACTACCGGCCACCATGATGACGTGAGTTCCATGGAGGCAACCACTTGTCCTCACCCCACTAATGGATAATGAAGTTTCTTCTTTTGGCAAATCAAGTTTAGGAAACATGGGAGGCAAAGAATTGGACAACAATGCGTATTAATAGTATTTGAAATTAATGGCCAAAATTTATCCACATAGCACAGCAATGCGTATTCAAACGTGTCCCACGAGAATAATAAAAATGCAACGTAGAATGATTCGTTTTAGTTCATCGAATTTTAGGACCTCTCCTGGCGGGAAAAAACAGGAAGCATGGACCACGGAGCACACGTCACTGCCGGCCGTCTATCCCGTGGGGTCGTCTTCTCGTCTCCGTGTCCGGATTGTTGCCGGCCTGGTGGGGGACTTGGGACACTTTAAACCGTCCAAATTTTTGTTCTCTTCTCTGATCTCAAGGGCATGGCTGTTATTTTCTGTTGGATCTGTTTTATTTTTTTTAACGTTAGTCCAGGTAACGTGTATTGGACTTCTGAGGACCGTCACTCGCTGCTGGTCAAAGCGTTCACAAAGAATGTCTGGACTTCCAGAGGTATTGGCAGGAGAGACGCGTCTTGTGACGCCAGGCGACGGACCACGGAGATATTTTTTGCTTTTTTCTGGTCAAGGATAAACCGTTGGAAAAGTTTGTCGTATTGGTGGAAACTCTTGGTCAACGATGGAACAACGAAGAAATCTAGGAGAAACTTAACGGGCGACGTTGGAATTTACATATATATCTCTTTGAAGCTTCCTTGTTTTACTACCACTTGACATGTATTATTTCCTTCTGTTCCTTCTCATTGAACCTCACTTGTAAATATTTTTCTGATCTGCATTTCTCAATAAAGAACGGGGAAGCTTCGTGCTCCCTCTATTTTCCTACAGGAACGGTCATCTATTTATTTATTTATTTATTTATTTTGACATCTCTTTCACTTAAAATTTATCTCGATGCCTCGGTTTGAAGTAAATTACATTAAAAAAAAATCCTTAATAAGTGAAGCTATTTAACTTTGAATTCTAAATTGTTGGTTAGAAATATCTAAGCTATTGCATAAATTCACAGCGGAATTCCTAAGATCCATGCCATGCAAGGGGAGGGTCTGCCATAACAAGTTAAACAATTATTATACTCCGCGGTACACTGTTTGCACTACAGAGGATAAATATGGGGAAGGATAAATGAAAATTAAGGAAATTGTCTGCACAAACTTCCTACTTCGGTAAAGGATAAAGGTAAGGAAATTTTTTCTCATATTTTATGTGTATAAAGTGAAGCTTCAATCCATTAGGTTAAGATAGCATAGCACATTAAAGTAATTCTATTCTTATCATCAAGTTCAAGTCGACCCAGTTTAAGCATAAACGATCCTCTAAGAGTTCAAATGTAGACAAAATGTACTGAAGGATACATCAAATGGATCTTTCTCGAGAGTGCTAACCTAGTTTAGTTGATGAAATCATCACAAGTTGGATATCATTGATCTGTGTTCAACTCCCGCCCTTATCCCAATTTTGTTGAATTGGCCGGAGAGTTTTAAAAGTTGGTAGCATCATGAACCTCGTGAACCTTTGACGTCTAACACTTTGTGGTGCAAATGTATTTGGTTCTTCGATCTGGTGCATGAATCTTACAGATCACATATACTTTTCTTTTCGATGCTGACGCAGGTGCAAATGCAAATAAATCTAGAACACACGTATCTATGGTAGATTAATTGTAAATATCTCTCTGGATTGATCAAAATAGAAACACAGGAAGCATGCTTTAAGAGGATGAGCCAGTCTGTTTGGCCAAACCATAAAAATTAATTTATTTTAAAATTATTTTTTTAAATAAAATTTTAAAAAAAATACTGTAAAAAAAATAGTTTATATTTGGTAAAATTATTTGATAAATATTTTTATCAGTATTTAAGAAGCAGTTTGTATTTGATAAATCTTTCAAAAAAAAAATATTTTTGACTATCAAATTACGAAAAAGACATGTATAGATTTACTTTATAATTAATATTATTTAAATAGATAAATAATTTTAAATATTTATTATGATTAATTTTAATTTAATTTTTTATTTATTATTTAATTAAAATAAAAAAAATATAAAATATATTAAAATTTTAATCAATATAAATATAATTGAATCAAAGATAATACATATTGAATATTTTATATAATTTTTATACGATTATATATATATATATATCAAAATACATCAAAATATATCATTCACTAAATAATGAAAAATTTATGTGAAAATAAATAGTAGTTATGGCAAATAATGATTTTAAGTAATGATATTTTTATCTTAAAAAAATTAATTTTTTGTTTCTACTTTCAAGAAAAAATTTCAATTTTCTGATTTCTTTCTGCAAAAGAAAAACTGCTTATGCTATCAATTAAAAGCAGATGATTTTTTAAAATAAGTTTGACTAAATATTTTTTTTAAATAAATATTCTTTTGAAAAATAAATATTTTTTTTTCCTTGAAAAGCTTGGCGAAACAGCCCTATATCTATAAAGAGACCGAGATGGATGCATGCATATCTCTCTCTCTCTCTCTCTCTCTAAATAGATTTTGTTATGTTGTCTACGGAGCAATTTCAGTATAATGCATCAATTGGATGCTTAGTCCAATCTGGTAGTGCGTAGAAAGTGCAGGATGCCTTGACTTTTGCAAGCTGGCGGGCAGAGGATGGGGATGTTTTCACTTGCATTCCTTCCAAAAGCTGGTAAGCTATTAATCAGCAACTTGGCCTTCAACGTCGACCGAACAACTCAGGAGCCAGCAGATTCATGCACCCCATAAGCTCCAACAAGCGCAAAGAATCCACTAGTGTGACCGACAACATGGCGTTCTAATATATGTCATGGCTTCCCAGCACAACAGTTTGGAAAAAGTAACACAAAAATTCATAATATGGCTCATGAAATGATTATTTTACATAAATTATCATCCCAAAGCTATGAATTCGTTCCATTTTCGGGTTCAGGCAGTTATGTAGAGCATTATTCTTCTGAATGGTTCTTTGGATTCTTCATCTTTTCATTTCTAAGTAGATAATTTATTGTAATCCTTGTTGTTGTGAAATCAATTCTTCCAACCTGTTGATTCCTAAGTTCTGAAGGACAATAATATATCTTCATTTTAAATAGCCAAGCGAACGGATAAGGTGGTGAATTTTTTTTATTCAAAAGAATATTAATTCTAACATAAAGAAATTCTGCAAAAGTCAATGGTCACAAACCATAAATCAAGCTAAGGAAAGCATATATTCCTTTTCCTTTCAGCAAGAAGAATATGCCATGTGTCCCTTATCCCTTGGTTTTTTTTGCCAAATATTATCCATTCATTTTAAAAGTTCAGTAGCAGCGTTTGTGTGGAACCCATATCACTCAATTTACAAGTAGGATTCTGTCATCGTCATCAGAACAAAATGAATAAATACAAAAAGGAAGGAAAGATAAGCATGGAAGGTGGAGCTTAGAGGTCATGTTTGGCGATAAGTGCCTCAGCTACTTAGCATTGACGCAAGCCATACACGTCAAGGTTCTTGATCATGTGGTCGAGGATTTCAGGTATCTGATAAATGTTCTGGAGAAGGCAACGGTCAAAATACGCGAGAGTTCAGATAACCTTTTGAGTCGATTTCTCCTTTACGCTTGACATCCAAGTGTCGAATTAAGGGAAGTTTAAAGTTAATGGGGCAGGTAGGTAGGCCTACTTGTGTGTTGACAATACTGCCATGCTATAGGTAGTGGAAGCTATTTAATCTCGAATGGGGCAGGTGGCAACCCTCAGTTTGTTTTCATTGGACAACATCGTAGCAGTCATTGACTCTTAAACAATTCACTAGCTCCGATTGTCTATCTAAATTTATTGCACATAATGATAATTAAGGGCTCTGAAAGACCAAGTCACTGCTGCCACATAACTTTTGACCTGAGAAGAGCAATTTTGAATACGCTGGTTCTAAGAAGAAACTTTATGACATATTTATTTGAGTTGCATCCCCATCCACAACCTTCTTATGGTTCATGGTGGATTTTAGAGGAAATCGAGATGGGTGGGCCAGGTTGGAGTTAGAGAGGGGACAGTAATGAAGGATAGAAATTCTTGATGGGAATGGATGATGCAGAAAGGAAAGGTAGAGGGTGCTACTTGCTGATGGACCAGAACTAAGGATGTATGATGCAACACATAGTAGATGGTTATACACTACTATAAAAATAGTTTATGATAGTGCATACTATGGCAACGGTTTTAGAAATCGTTGTCGTAGGGGTAGCGGTTTTCGAAACCGCTGCCATAGCTCCTACGACAGCGGTTTTCATTAATCGCTGTTATAGGTCGGACCTATGGGAGTGGTTTATGTAACCGCTGCCATAGATCCGATATATAGCAGTGATTATCGAAAATCGCTGCCGTAGGTCGGACCTATAGCAGCGGTTCATTGTAACCACTGCCATACGTCGAACCTATAGCAGCGGTTATTATGAACCGCTGCTATAAGCTGATTTATGGCAGCGATTAATTATAACTGCTGTTATATATTTTTTTCTTTAAATATTATATAATTTTAAAATTTAATATCCATCTTTATCGTTCATTATCTAAATAATTATCATTAGAGTGTCGTCGCAAAAGGTCACCTCAATCCGATGGCCCTAGCTTCATTGATCAAAAAAATTTGATTTCGATGACCACGAACGACGGTACGATGATCTGATAGATGGAGATGGCCGATGGATTCAAAAATCTGCAATGATGATCTTGATGATGTTTGTAGTGTACTATCAAAGTTTCACTTCAATCTGATATCGTTATCTTGGTCAATTTAGTACAGGTTAGTTTCGGCTGTTAAATGATAAATAAGTGATCAAAGGACCAAACGGTATCTGATTATGAGATAATATTTTTATAAACGATCTTGGCTACTACTTTAATCATTTTTTATGGTGGTAATTATAAAATTCAACTCATGAGATGAAGAACGATCTAAAATTATACGTCTCCTGATAACCATTTTGAAACTTCACTGATTATTATGCTCATGCTTTTGCAATATCTACTTAACATGAACGGTTTATACGAAAATGATTTAAATTTTACTATCATCGTCATATAAAATATTTAAACTTATAACAAAGATCATTTAACTAAAAAATTATCTCATAATCGGATGCCGTTTAACCTTTTGATCACTTATTTCTAATTTAACGATCGAAATCATTCAATATTAAATTGACCATGATAACGATATCCGATTGAAATGAAACTTTGATAGTATGCTACAAACATCATCAAGATCATCATTGTAGATTTTTGAATCTATCAAAGATCTTCATCTATCAGATCATCGCATCATCGTTCGTGATTATCGAAATCGAATTTTTCTAATCGATGAAGCTAGGATCATCGAATCGAGATAACCTTTTGCGGCAATACTCTAATGATAATTATTTAGATAATAAATGATGAAGATGAACATTAAATTTTAAAATTATATAATATTTAGAAAAAAATGAGAAAAAATTATTTTCCATCTATGACAGCGGTTATCAAAAACCGCTGTCATAGATCGACAACATCAGTTATAGAACTGCTGCCATAGACTTATGACAGTGATTTTGGATAACCACTATTGTAGATCTATGGCAGTGGTTCGATAACCGCTGTCGTAGATCTATGGTAGCGATTCGATAACCGCTGCCGTAGGTTAGATTAAAAATTCCCAAATTTTTTCTTCCCTCTCGTACACGCTCGATCTCACTCGCTCTCTCTCTTCCCCTCCTCTTCGTCGTCGGTGAGGCTCCTTCCCCTCTCGACCAGTGTCGCCCCTCCTCCCCCCGATCGGCGTCACCCCTTGTCGCCCTCTCGACCGACGTCGCCCCTCCTCCCCCCCGACCGACATCGCCCCTCCTTCACTCTCGTCGACTTTGCCCCTCCTTCCCCCTCCCTCTCCGACCTTCCATCCCCAGCTACCCCTCCCCGCCACTCGCCACCCCCACCTGGCCCCCCACCCCTCCATCCGACCTCCTCGGCTCCGAGCGAAACCCCCTCCGGTGAACCCCATCCGACCCACCCTCGATCCCCCGCAAACCTCTCCCCCTCCGACGAACCCCCCTCCACCTCGCTCGACTCTCTGCGAAACCATCCCCCGCCCCTTCATCCGACCCTCGCTCGGTCCCCAACGAACCCCCATCTGATCCTCCCTCGGCCCCCCTATGAACCCCCTCCGGCGAACCCTCATCCACCCTTGACCCTCTGCCGATCCCTCGTGAAACCCTTCCCCCATACTCTATATCCTCCCCGACCCTGGTGCAAAACCAAATCCTCTCTTTCGACGAGCCCCCCTCCACCCTCCTTCGGCCCCATGAAACTCCACCCCTCCCCCCACCATTACCATTCTGACCCTCCTCCGGTCGAGTGCGAAGCCTCCTTCGGCCTCCTCATCATTGTGCCCCCTGGCCCCATCCTCGGCTGCCCCTACTCTCTCTCTCTTTCCTCTTTTTCTCTCTTCTCTATCTCACTATCTTGCTTTTATTTTGCAGATTACCTCTAGTGCCGTCGTCCTCCTCTAGCATCGTCGTCGGCGACCCTCGAAGCATTCGGTGCGACCCGCTCTCTATAACCGCAGGTATAATTTTTTTTAAAAAAATTATAGTATTATTTATTAATCATGTATATTTATAATAATTTATAAAATATTTATAATAAATATTATAAATATTTATTATAAATATTATAATTATCTACATGTTGTAGTTTTTAGGCTGTACTGTAGCGGTAGCTTTGGATCGTGCCATGTCAGTAGCTGTGGACTAGATCTATCAACGGATTGGGTTTGGATCGAAATCTGAATATTCAAATTTGGTCCCAATTTTAATTACTAGTATCGGATCCAAATTCGAATATCCGACGGATCTATACTTGAGAGAGGAAGGGAGGGATCTAGCCTCGCCGCTATCATTAATTATTTATGAATATAATTCATATTGTAGAATTTATTGCATAATATTTTTTAATTATTTATATCTTATTGCTTTTATTTATTGCATTGCATAACGATAGATCCATCAATTGATTAGTGTACATAATCTCCAGTATCCATACAATTATATATAATTATATGAATTAGAGAATTATGTACAATGATCAATTGATTGTTTAATATGGATAGTTTAAAAATTATAGATAATTCTATAGGTAATTGCAGTGATCAAATGGTATGCTAAAAATTTTGAATAAAGTTTTGGATAGTATTTTTCTCTTTTTCTCCTTACATGGGAGAACTAAAGAAAAGATGTTATCGAAATTTCATTCGATCTTTGTTGCATATCATTTGATTAGTGTAATGAACCTATAGAATTAATAAAATTTTTGAATGGAATATGATCTATCTTTACCTATTAGTTGGTGATAGGGTGCATTTATTGCATATCTGAAAATGATATTTAATCTGAATTCCACACATGATTTACTTGCAGTATCATCATTTTAAAAATGGATAAGGGGTGGATGAAGTTTAGTAGGCTCTCGCCAAAATATGAGGCTGGACTTCAAAAATTTTTTGATTATGCTATAGAGAAATTTAGGGACCATGGACTGATCCATTATCCTTATAAAAGGTGTATGGAGGTCGTGGCTACCTCGTCAAGATGTCAATGATCATCTCACTATTTATGGCTTTAAAGTCGGTTATGAAATTTATTGAGACTAACATGGTGAGGATAGGCCGCAAGGAGGCGATCAACCTGAAGGGGGAGTAAAATAAATGCTTCATGATATTTTTTCATTTATTAGCCATAATGACGGTGCATCTATATCCATGTTTGATCCTGTGATTGATCGAATGACAAACAGTGAGGATGTGGAGAAGGTCCGCAAGTTGATGGAGGATGCTAATGTTACGTTGTATCCCAGATGTGAAAAGATGGCAAAGTTTGAGTTCTTAATCTAGTTGTATCATGCGAAATGCTCCAACGGGTTCAATAATAATGGAGTGAACTGCATACTAGAGCTTTTGGAGGATATTCTTTCGGATGATGTATGAATTTTGAAGAATATTTATGAGGCATCGAAGATTATTGAACAGCTGAGCTTTACTTATACCAAGATACGTGCATGTCCTAATGATTGCATGCTCTATTAAGAGGGGGATGTCAACCGCAACGAGTGCATGAGATGCGGTTTATCAAGATGAAAATAGAATAAAGATGGCACATCGACTCGTGTACCTCAAAAGTTGATGTGGTACTTTTCTTTGATTCTGAGACTACAAAAGTTGTTTATGTCGATAAAGACATTGAAGGACACGAGATGGCATAAAGATGATCGAACAAAAGATGATGCATTAAGGCATCCAACCAATGGAGAGGCATGGCAGAAGTTTAATGAATTACATCTCGACTTCGCACAAAAGATACGTAATGTGAGGTCGACTTGTCATAAGACGGTTTCAACCCGTTTAAGCATATGAATACTATCCATAATATATGGCCAATATTTATTCATGTTTACAACTTCCACCATAGATGTGTATGAAAAAATTCTTTGCTTTCATGACAGTGCTCATCCTTGGACTAATGGAGGTAGGTAACGACATTGACGTTTATTTGCAGTCTCTTATTACCGAGCAGAAATAGTTATGGAGCATTTAAGGTGTTCCAACTTTTGATGCTTTGCTGAATGAGTCATTCTCCATGTGCGCAGCGCTTTTATGGATAATAAATGACTTTCCAGCCTATGCCCTAATATCGGATTGGAGCACCAAAGGTGAGCTAGCATACCCAGTCTGTGAAAGAAACACTCGATCTAGAAGGTTGACACATCGGAGGAGCTTTAGCTATATGAGGCATCGATATTTTCTCCATCGAAACCATCCATACAGAAGGGATGCACGCTCCTTCGATGGCATTGTTGAAGAATGTGAGGCGCCTGGCCGGATATCTAGGAGTGAAGTACTTAGAGAGTTGGATGGTCTTAGTTTTGAATTTAGGAAAGATGATTCGATTGGTGATAAAAAAAGAAAGCATCAATCAAAAAAAGATGATACATACTTTAATTGGAGGAAAAAGAGCATCTTCTTTGACTTACCATATTGGGAGACATACTTATTGCGTCACTGCTTAGATGTAATGCATATTGAAAAGAATGTGTGCGAGCTCCTTTTGGCAATAATCCTGAATATCAAGGATAAGACCAAGGATGACATGAATTTTTGACTTGACTTAAAAGAATGGGGTATTAGAAGATCACACCATCCAGAGCCGATAGGAGGAGAACAGTAGAGGCTTCCTCATGCATGCTATGTTATGAATGCCTCCAAATGATCCATATTTCTTGATGTGTTGGAGAACATAAAGGTCCCAGATAGATACTTAAGCAACATATCAAAGCATGTGAATAGTAAGGATGTCAAATTTGGGGGATTGAAGACTCATGATTATCATGTACTAATGCAGAAATTGATCCCAATACCTATTCACCGCATGTTGCCAAAAAATATTAGAATGGCGGTTATTCATTTATGCAATTTTTATAGAGATATTTGTGCAAAGAGGTTGCTTAAGAAAAATGTGAAGAAAATGAAGGCAAGGGCAATGACTATATTATTGAAAAAAATAGTGCAGGATTTGCCGTGCTACTTTCAAAAAATATTTCAAAAATAGCAATGATGCAGTAGAAAATAATTAATCTAATCAATTATCTATCGATCATATCAGATTATTTAACCCTACACATTAGAATCTAAAAATAATATGCATGCATACATCAATAGATCTGAAAATAAAACTATGTAATAAACTATTTACTACATCTACGTGTTCAGAACTCAATACCTTTTCGTGGATAGTCGATCACCGTAATCTAAGTCCATCGAATAATATTCTGGTATCAAGTCATAGCCGCACACATATTTGGTCTCTACGGTTGGTCCACATGGAGCTCCTGATCTCGATCAGCCCCACTGGAGTATTAGCTCCTCATCGAGACCTTCGATGACTGATCACGATTGATCTGATCGATCGTATACTTTTTTCACTCCAAAATTTTTTTCTTAGAATTAATGCCTAAATATTCTAAAATTTTTACCACATAATGCTATCCTTTTCTTCTACACGCACAAAAATTCTAATAATTTATTGATGTGAATACCATGGAAAAACTGCATGAAAAATGATGAGGCTCGAGTGGTTGAGAGGTTTTAACCACTCACTTGATTTCAAAAATCAAATGAGCCTCTTATCCTTATCCAACGTCCCCTCCCTTGTGTTTAACATGTGGAAGGACTCTCCTTTTGCATGCATATTTTTATTTCTTAAAAAATATTCGACAAACAAAAGGAAGGGCATGAGAAGCAGAGTGGAAAAGTCAAAAATGATGGGCATATGGGAGAATTTGAATTCAAACTTCATTTGACTTGGTCCTAATTAGTTTCAATCAAACCAAGTAATCTAGACCCAATTAAACTAGGTTAAATCCAACCAAATTAGGCTTAGCCTAATTCAATAAAATTTTAATCAAATTAGAAATTAATTAGATCTACGTCCTGATCAAATTAGGATCAAAACATCCATAGCGATTAGGTCATCTCATGATCTGATCGGGTCAAATCCAATCGAATCAAATTCAATCAGACTTGATCGAATCCTCATCGCTCAATCAAATTAAGCTAATCAACAATCAAATTGCTAATTAATCCTCCAAAAATATCTGAGTTCAAATCGAATGGGTTACTGGGCAACAGAGTCCTATCAACATGAAACTCTTGAAGAGTCCTAAATTAGTGGGACTCTTGAACCTAGTGTCCCAAACAAATCAAACTCACGATCATAGAGTCTCAGACTAGTGAAACTCTTGATCAGAGAGTCCCAGACGAGTAGGACTCAGAGTCCTAGTCTAGTAGGACTCTTGGTCACAGAGTCTCAGTCTAGTGGGACTCTTGACCATAGCGTTCTAGATTATCAGAACTCATGATCAGAGAGTCTCAGATAAGCAGGACTCAGAGTTCTAGTTCAGTAGGACTCTTGATCATAGAGTCCCAGTTTAATGGGACTCTTTGACCATAGAGTCCTAGACCAATATGACTCTTGATCAGAGGGTCCCAAACAAGTCGGACTTAGAGTCGCAATCCAGTAGGACTCTTGATCACAGAGTTTCAGTCTAGTAGAACTTTTGACCATAGAGTCTCAGACCAATGGGACTCTTGATCAGCTATCAGATCAGATAGAAACTCCTAATGTATATGACCCCGCTTGTCCGAACCTAAGTTGGTAGCATAGAAATCAATTTTTATACTAATCGAAGTGACCATCTAGCAATGGTACCCGATGTAACGATAGGTCGAATAATTATAATCGCAACATTCAGAACCTATGCGAATATAGTTACTGTATAATTCATCCCTATGATCTCTATATAATAGATAACTCAGGATTAGATTGTCAATCCTAGAAAATACATCCATGTCGTGTCTCAAAGTAATTAGTCCCGTGACTCCTCACTAAGACTATCCTATCCAAGATTTTGCTAAATTGAAACACAATTGAACACATCTCTTAAAATCAGGAGTGGTCAATCCCATCTTGATACATGCACCAACTTTACAAGTACTTGACTGTGCCCAGAAACCTTCCATCACTGAATTAGAAATTCAGATAGTCCGACATCAAAACATAGTGAGTTGCTTAAAAGTCATCGTGGTGATCTCAGATCGGAGGGACATTTATATCCATATTCCATCGAAGCTAATCTTGATAGAAGAAAAGCCCCAGAGTTGGTCACGTTCAGTGCAGATGTACCTATACATCTCACTTGCATGCCATATCAGTATGTCAACACTCCTTAGTTATGAGGACAACCAACCTATATGGCACACAATGACCTATACTTGATAAATGTTGTTATCCTAAGTAATAACATATTATTTGGTCATGAACTATTTAAGGACTAAATGACAAATCCTTCTTTGTCGAATCTAGATAGTCCTAAGGACTTCATCACAATATAGGAGTTCATTAGAAGACAACAGAATTTATGATGAAAAATATCAAAATAATTTTTATTAATTTATAATTCATATATAATTATAAGTATATGGTTCAACCATCAACAGACTAACGATTGGCTTTGGGACACATTCCCAACAATCTTTCACTTAGATTAAAGCCAATCGGTGTGGTATCTAATACCTATCTTTGACTTAAAGTCATTGAACTCATTCACCACAATAGCTTTAGTGAATGGGTCAGCCAGATTTTTTTTTCATCGATCTTCTGAAGGTCGACGTCACCTCGATCCATAATCTCTCGGACAATTTGGTAGCGGCATAGAATATGCTTTGTCCGCTGGTGTGCCTTTGGTTCCTTCGCCTGAACAATGGCTCCAGAGCTATTCCAATAAAGCAGAACTGGACCATCAAGGGAGGGTGCTACTCCGAGTTCGATGATGAATTTTTTTAGCCACACTACTTTTTTGATAGCATCTGATGCAATGACATACTCCATCTCACAAACTAAATCGACCACAATGTGCTGCTTGGAACTCTTCCAGCAGATGGTCCCATCATTAAGGATAAATATGTATCCCGACACACTCTTGCTATCATCATGATCGGACTAAAAACTGGAGTTTGTGAACTCCACAAGTTTTAAGTCTGATTCATCATATACAAGCCACTAGTCCTTAGTATTTTTTAAATACTTCAGGATGGTTTTAACAACTTTTCAATGATTCTCTCCTGGATTAGATTGATATCTACTCACTACACTTAGTGAGTATGTCATATCTGATCGCATACATATCATGGCATACATTATAGAATCCACTGCTGAAGCATATGGTATTCTATTCATATGCTCTCTGTCTAGAGTTATTGTTGGACAATCCCTCTTTGAAAGAAGAATTTCATGGTCTATCGGTAGATAGCCTTTCTTAAAATTTTTCATGCTGAACCGTTTCAGCACAGTATCAATGTACATTGACTGAGATGATCCAAGCAATCTTTCAGATCTATTTCAATAGATCTTCATCCCTAGGATATAGGAAGCTTCTTCTAGATCTTTCATGGAGAACTGTGATGATAGCCAGATATTTATTCTTTATAATACAGGGACATTATTTTCAATTAAGAGAATGTCATCCACATACAATACTAGAAATACTATTGCTGGATCATTAGCCCATTTATATATGCAGAATTCTTCTTCGTTCTTAATGAAGCCATACGTTTTGATTATTCTATCAAATCGTATGTTCCATCAAATTGTATGTTCTAGCTTCGATATGCCTGCGTTAGTCCATAAATGGACCTCTGAAGCTTACACACCTTAGACTCATCTATGAACGTGAAACCTTCAGGTTGTATTATATACACCTCTTCATCCAGCTCTCCGTTCAGGAAAGCTATTCTCATATCCATTTGCTAGATTTCATAGTCCAGATGGACAGCTATGGCAAGCATTATCCGAATAGATTTGAGTATTGCCACAGGAGAGAACGTCTCATTATAGTCAATATCATAACATTGATGATATCCCTTGATAATCAGACGGGCTTTATAGATCTTCACTTTTTCGTCTGTGCCTCTTTTTTTTTTGAAGACCCACTTACATCCTATGAATTTTACCCTTTTGGGTGGGTCAATCAATGTCTATACATCGTTGATCTTCATAGATTCCATCTCGAATTTCATGGTCTCAAGCCATTTCTCGAAGTCGGATCTCTACATTGCATCCATATAGGTGATTGGGTCCTGATCGTTTTCATCGAGTTCGATAGGATCTCCATCTCAGATCAAAAAATCATTGTATCTATCCGATTGACATGGTACTCTACCAGATCTCTTTAAGGATGCTTTTACAATGGGTTCTGGGTATGATCTAATCAGATCCAGCTCAAGTTCAACAACTTGTGTCCATTCTTCCACCTATCGTACTTCATCAAGTTCGACCTTGGAGGCATTAGTTCCTTTACTAAGGAACTCCTTTTCTAAAAAGACTGCCTTAAGGCTAACAAACACTTTTGCTCATCAATAAGGTAGAAGTAGTATCCTTTGGTTTCTTTTGAGTAACCTATAAAACTACACTTATCAGACCTAGGTCCAAGCTTATCTGTCATCAAACATTTGATGTAGGCCGGACACCCTTAAACCCTAAGGTGTGAAAGCATTAGCTTACGCCCTATCCATATTTCATATGGTGTTTTATTAATAGATTTACTCAAAATTCTATTTAGAATGTAATAAGCTAACTCGAGCGCATATCTCCATAGGCAGATTGGCAAACTAGCAAACCCCATCATGGATCGAACCATGTCCAATAGGATCCAATTTCTCCTTTCTGACACATCATTATGTTGTGGTGTTCCAGGAGGAATCCATTGGGAGAGAATCCTGTTCTCCCTAAGATATATCAAAAACTCTTTGGAAAGGTACTCACCCCCTCGGTCAGATCGAAGAGTTTTAATACTCTTTTCAGTTTGCTTTTCTCCCTCATTTCAAAATAGTTTAAATATTTTAAACAACTCTGACTTATGCTTCATTAAATAGACATACCCATATCTCGATAGGTCATCTATGAAGGTTATGAAGTAGAAATATCCACCTCTGGCACTTGAGCTCATGGGTCCACATACATCCAAATGTAATAAACTCAAGAGTTCAGTAGCTCGTTCATCTTTTTCAGTAAAAGATGACTTAATCATCTTAGCAAGAAGATAGGACTCACAGGTCGGAAGTAACTCACAATAACTAACCTCAAGAATTCCTTCTTAAGCTAACTTGTTAATTCTATTCTTGTTAATATGACCTAGCCTATAGCGCCAAAGGTAGACATCTGACACATCACTAATTCTAGGATGTTTACTGAAGGATTGAACCACATTAATAGACATAGAAAGTAAATAAATTTTATTATTCAATTATCCAATTAAAATTATAACACCATTCAAAATAATATTATAAAAATTTTTTATTGATATTTCAAAATCATTCATGGCCCGAAAGCCTACAGAAATGACATTTAATAAGAAAGTTAGACAATAATGATATTCATTAAGAATAACTTTATTTGAATTGATTACAAGGTTCATGATTTCTAAAGCTAGAATTAGAACTTGTCTTCCATCTCCAACATTCAGGAACCTCTCACCTTGATTAAATCTTCTATTGACCAACAAGTCCTGCATAAAATTACAAATATGATAAGCACTTTTAGTATCTAATACTCAGGCAGTAGAATCAAATAAAAAAAAATTATAAGATGTTATCATATAATTATCTTGCCCAGCAATCACTTGCTTCTTCCTCGGCCTGTTCAAATCTAGGGAGGCAATGTATAAAGGACAGTTCTTCTTTCAGTGCTCCTGCTTCTTGCAGAAGAAGCACTCTGTCTGACTTTGATCAGGCTTATGCTTCTTGGTCTGATCCTATGTAGTCATCCCAGCATGCGGCCGTACCTTCTTATTTTTTTTCTTCTTGTTCTTCTTTCCTTTCTTAAAGGATCGACGATCAGAAGAAGACCCTCCCACTACATTTACCGTCTCCTTGTGGAGTTGGTGATCCTTCTCAAAGTTTTGCAGCAACTCCAACAAGTCGTGGTAGTTCACTGCAGGCTTTGTCATTCTAAAATGAGTTAGAAAGAGGAGGAAGAAATTGGGCAAAAAATTAAGGATCGCATTCTTATCGAGCTACTTGTGCAGGAGAAAGCCCAACTTGCTAAGGCGCTCAATCATCTTGATCATATACAATATATGATCGATGACTGAGGCCCCATTTCTCATTCGAGCGTTGAAAATGATACAACTTATTTTGTGCCTTTCAACATCGTCCGACGTGCCAAAAGAGTCGTTCAATATTTGAAGCATCTCCTATGGCTGGGCATTTTCAAACCTACGATTGAACTCGTCATTCATTGCCACCAGCATTATACATCGAATGGTGGTGCGGTCATTGAGCCACTTCAGATAAGTGTCTTAGACTGCTTTCCTAGCATTCGAGGCTGGCTCCTCAGGTGCTCGATCCATTATCATATAAAGGATCCGCTCATGCTCCAGGATGATTTTCAACTTACGATACCAGCTATCGTAGTTGGGTCCCATTAATTTATCATGGCCTAACAATGACCGAAGTGATAGGTTAGTAGCTATGTCTGCACAAAAAAAAAATCAAACCTAATTAGTATATGAATTATTAATCCTAAACACTTGAACTTCAGTCTAAAGATCCTCCTACTATTTTATATGAATTGGTAGTCTTTACCTCCAATTTGAGGAATTACTCTAATTTTTTAGTGGATACTAGAATCCACATAGACTACACATGAGCCCAACTTTGGTTGGTCAATCCATGTGCACCTATGGATAGATTCAAAATCAATTATTTCTCTAAACAACTTCTAGTAACATTGATTTTGCCCCATAGACCTAATCAGTAGGCTTTGGCCTCCACTGAAAAAGGTTCGATTAGGTCCAATCTTTAACATGACCACATTTGATCTTATCTAACTAATAAATAATCAGGCCCAATTTTGGTCAGCCAACCTAACCACCATCAGAAAGACTTTACCAAATTATCATTTTATGAATGATAATTTTATTAGTCAATAATCACCAGGCCTTTGAGTCTCCAATGATCATTATACTAATGAACCTATTATCACTCAACTTAATGGGAGACTGTGATTTAGTTATCTATATAACTATTTCATTTTTAAGGATCTAATAATTTTAAAAAATTTAGTTAACTAATTTAAAAAAATTTAGCGAGTCAATTTCGATCCTCCCACTGACTTCACCAAGTTAGAAAAGAATCTAATCTAAGCTGGCATTAGGAGTACCTAAATCAGTCTGACTGATTTACCTAATAGACATGGGTGAGCCCAAATCACCAAGTGATCTAATCAAAATCTAACTCATCAGGATAGTCAAGTAAGCGAGATCAGTGGAAGGGATATGCCATTAACTCATCAAAGATCGAATCAGTGCAAGTAGCTTTCAATTAAAAATTACTGGTCAAACTGCCAAACTTACTTTAGACACCATCTGATTCATTAGTTTTAATTTGATCAACCTAGTAATTTTGGATTTAATCGTATAGCCTTGAATTAAGTTCATTTGGTCATTGTTAAAGACATGGACTTGACCAACTACAACTATTGTAATTGAGTCTATAGAGTCCTTAACCTAATCTAAATTAATATTTAATTAGATTTGATCAATTACTCTAAATTAGTCCATCTTTTAACTAACCTTAGGTCTAACCCAATTTATGGACCTAATTCAGCTAACCTAATAATCCATAAATTTATGATTAATGACTTAAAGTCTTAATTCATAATTCTAGATACTAAATCATTATACTTAATTTTTAATTAAGTTTATGGGCTGAGGGTTAGGGTTCAGCATTTCAAAAATATTTTTAATTTTAAAAGATTCTTTATAATTTAGCATTGTTCATCAATTGAGTCGACTCATTTTAAAATTAAATCATCTTAATTCATAAATAACACTAGTTGTAGAGTTTGATCTGAAACTATGTACACTACATAATCATGAAATTATGAATCAAACTTTATCTAATTATGCATTCATGATCATAAATCAGATTAAAGCCTAATATAATTAAATCATAAAAATATTAGATCAAATCTAGTAATTTCATGATTAACGATATAGATCAGTAATGTACTAGGATAATCTTTTCACTGTAGGAGATAAACCCTACAGCAGGACAACCTGCAGTCCATGCGATCTGAATTTTAATTTTTTAGATCTAATTACTCTAATTATTAGATAAATATTTAGATTAAATCTAAATTATTAATCTAAATATGCAAGCATATCATGTTTAAAGAGTCTTGCTTTGATACCAATTGAAGAAAATAGTGCAGAATTTGCCATGCTACTTTCGAAAAATATTTTAAAAATAGCAATGATGCAGCGAAAAATAAGTAATCTAATTAGTTATCTACTAATCATATCAAATTATTTAACCCTACATATTAGGATCTAAACATAATATGCATGCATAAATCAATAGATTTAAAAATAAGATTATGTAATAAACTATTTACTACATCTATGTGTTCAGAACATAATACCATTTTGCAGATAGTCGATCACCATAATCTGAGTCTACCGAATAATATTCTGATATCACATCACAGTCGCACATATTTTTGATCTCTACGGTTGGTCCACGTGGAGCTCCTGATCTCGATCAGCCCAACTGGAGTGCTAGCTCCTCGCTAGAGCCTTCGATGACTGATCATGATCGATCCGATCGATCATATTCTTTCTTCACTCCAAGATATTTATCGTGCATAACTGATGCCCAAACACTTTGAAATTTTTACCACATAATGCTAACTCCTTCTCCTACATGCACAAAAATTTTCATAATTTATTGACATGAATACCATTAAAAAACTGCATAGAAAATGATAAGGATGGAGTGGTTGAGAGATTTTAACCACTCACTTGATTTCAAAAATCAAATGAGCCTCTTATCCTTATCCAACGCCCCCTCCCTTATGTTTAACATGCAGAAGGACTCTCCTTCTACGTGCACATTTTTATTTCTCAAAAAATATTCGATAAACAAAAGGAAGGGCATGGGAAGTAGAGTGAAAAAATCAAAAATGGTGGGCGCATGGAAGAATTTGAATTCAAACTTTATTTGACTTGGTCCTAATTAGTTTCAACCAAACTAATTAATCTAGATCCAATTAAATCAGATTAAATCTAACCAAATTAGGCTTAGCCTAATTCAATAAAATTCTAATCAAATTAGAAATTAATTAGATCTACGTCCTGATCAAATTAGGATCAAAACTTTCATAGCGATTAGGTCATCTCATGACCTGATCGGATCAAATCAAATTCAATCAAACTTGATCGAATCCTCATCGTTCAATCAAATTGAGCTAATCAATAATCAAATTACTAATTAATCCTTCAAAAATATCTGAGTCCAAATCGAATGGGTTATTGGGCAACAGAGTCCTATCAACATGAAACTTTTGAAGAGTCTTAAATTAGTGGAACTCTTGAACCCAGTATTCCAAACAAATCGAACTCACGATCATAGAGTTTCAGACTAGTAAAACTCTTAATCAGAGAGTTTCAAATGAGTAGGACTTAGAATTTCAGTCCAGTAGGACTCTTGGTCATAGAGTTTCAGTCCAGTGGAACTCTTGACCATAGTGTCCTAGATTATCAGGACTTATGATCCGAGAGTTTCAGACAAGCAGGACTCAGAGTCTCAGTCTAGTAAGACTCTTGGTCATAGAGTCTCAGTCCAGTGGAACTCTTTGACCATAGAATTTTAGATCAATGAAACTCTTGATCAGAGAATCCCAGATAAGTTGGGCTCAGAGTCTCTATCCACTATGACTCTTGGTCATAGAGTCTCAGTCCAATGGGACTCTTGACCGCAGAGTTTCAAACTAATAGGACTCTTGATCAACCATCAAATTAGATAGAAACTTTTAATGTGTGTGATCCTGCTGGTCCAAACCTAAGTCGGTAGCACAGAAATCAATTTCTATACTAATCGAAGTGATCATCTAATAATGATATCCGACGTTCGGATAGATCGAATAATCACAATCACAACATTCAGAACCTACGTGAATATGGTTACCATATAATTCATTCTTATGATCTCTGTGTAATAGATGACTCAGGATTAGATTGTCAATCCTAAAAAATAGATCCATATCATGTCTTAAAGTAATTAGTCCCGTGACTCCTCACTAAGACTATTCTAATCAAGATTTTGCTAAATTAAAATATAATTAAATATAACTTCTGAAATCAGGATTGGTCAATCCCATCTTGATACACACATCGACTTCATAAGTATTTGACTGTACCCAAAAATCTTCCATCACTGAATTAGAAATTCAGATAGTCTAGCACCAAAATACAGTAAGTGGCTTGAAAGTCACCGTGGTGATCTTAGATCGAAGAAACATTTATACCCATATTTCATCGAAGCTAATCTTGACAGAAGAAAAGCTCTAGAGTTGGTCACATTCAGTGCAGATGTACACATACATCTCACTTGCATGCCATATCAGTATCTCAAAACTTCTTAGTTATGAGGACAGCCAACCTATATGGCACACAATGACCTATACTTAATAAACATTGTTGTCCTAAGTAACAACGTATCATTTAGTCATAAATTATTTAAAGACTAAATGATAAATCCTTCTTTGCCGAATCTAGATAGTTCTAAGAACTTCATCACAACACAGAAGTTCATTAGAAGATAATAGAATTTATGATAAAAATATCAAAATAATTTTTATTAATTTATAATTTATATACAATTATATATATATGGCCCAACCATCAATATATTGATGATTGGCTTTAAAACATATTTTTAATAATTATGTGATCTAGAGAAGATATTTTCACCATCATTTTTTATGATTATGATGTATCTCATCGTGCACCTTACGGAGGAAGTTACACTTGGAGGCCCAATGTTCTATCGATGGATATATCCTACTGAGAGAAATATTCAAACTCTGAAATCTTATGTAAGAAATATGAATCATTCGGAGGGATCTATAGCAGAAGGTTATTTAGATCAAGAGTATATAAATTTTTGTACCATATACTTAAACAAGCTTGAGACACGTCGTAATTGACTAATGAGGAATCAGGATGATCAATATGAGCCAATTGAGCCTATATTTGAGTTCATTCCATAGATAGATTTTTTACTTCATACCGCCTCATTAATTTGAGCATTGAGAAAATGGATAAGGCACACCGCTACGTGCTCTTCAACTGTGATGTTATTGAGCTGTACATAAGATGAATCATTCAGTATTATTTATTTTATAATAATTAAAAAAATATTTAATTATACCTAAATTTATTTTTTATGCATACAGCGAGTACAAGAAGGTCATAAGAGTAAAATATGGCGCTCTAAGTATGCAGGAGAAAGAGAAAATGCATAGCAATGAATTTTCTGAATGATTCAAAGATCATGTAATCGATTATATATTCTTGCCTGGTACAACTTATTGAACATGTTTACTAATTAAGTATTATCTTCTTAATTAGGTATGGAGATTGCCACTCAGTGATGTGAGCTCTGAAGTGTATGCTCATTTAATGGATCCTAATCATACCATGGGTGAGTATAAAGAGCTCGTCATTAACGATTACAGGTTTAATATTCACAGTAGGTCTGTAAATATGGTAACATAAAATAGTTGTATCATGTTAAGTGCCACCACTGGATGTTATGCTAGCTCGAGGGATTCACAGCCTCGTACGAAGGATTTGAACTATTATGGCATGGTGGAGAAGATAGTCATCTTGGACTATTATTCTAAAGAAAGAATTACATTGATGAAGTGCAATTGATTTGACACCTTATCACAATCTAGGATGAAGACTGATGAGTGTGGTCTTACTCTCGTTAACATGCAACGCCATCTACGCACTGAAGAATCGTATATACTTGCCTCCCAAGCTAGTCAAGTCTTCTACGTTATTAAATGCTTGGAGCCTCAATGGAATGTTGTTGTGAGGATGGTGCCTAGGCATATTTTTGATGATACCGAAGTTGATGACGATGTTGGACCATGCATGCAAAGCACTCTTCTAGGACAAAACTTATCTGATATTGTCGAGGTCCCAGACACACTTGTCAGGAGCGATGGTGATGTCCATATTATAGATGCCACTAGGCGATGACTTCAACATTCTGGTATAAATTATTAGAGTCTAATTATTAATTTTTATTTTATTTTTTTTATTTTTTTTATTTTGGTTAAAGAGCACTCTTTCTTTTGATCTTTGAAAGCTTAAGAAAAATATGTATCGTACCGATAGATCGTACCGTGCCGTGCTGTGCCATGTCCGTAGGTCATGCCGTGTCGATCACCAAGAGAACTCTTATTTGGTATAAATATTAGAGACTATTTATTAATGCTATACTAATATTATTATTTAACATATTATATTGATTAATGTTCATTAATATTGTAGATCACGATGGCACCAAAATGGGCTTCGAGGATATGTTGGCCCGTATTCCGACTTCAGCTCCAGCTCCGGCTCCGGCTCTGGCTCCAGCACCAGCTCAAGCTCCAGCTTCGGCTCCGGCTCCAACTCCAGCTTCGGTAATGTAGGTTTAGAAAACTTTTGATATATTTTATTTTTTTAAAAAATATTATAATTAATTTTATTCGATAATAAAATTTTAGCATTTTAGAATAATTTTTGTGTTTATTTTATTTTCTTATATTCTATATCTATATTTATCAAGTAAAATATATAAAAAAATAAAAATTTAATTTTTTAATTATAAAAAGATCTATGGCAGTGATTTTATAACCGCTGCCATAGGTCCATGGTGCTAACGGTGCCAATCGCTACATTAAATCTATGACAGTGGTTAAAAAATTGCTGCTATAGATTACCTGTGGTAGTAGTTATGTAACTGCTGCTATAGATAACCTATGGCAGTGATTACATAATCACTGCTATAGGTCGATCTATTGCAGCGATTTATAAACCGCTGCAATAGGCTATCTATGGTAGCGGTTCAAATAACCGCTACAACAACTACTGCCATAGAGCTACAGCGACGGCTGCAGTGGCAACGATTAGAAAACCGCTGCCATAGCCAATGATAATAATTTTTTGGACTACGACGGTAGTTACGAACCACTGCAGTAGTCCTTTTTTGTAGTAGTGATAGTGCCATTTGATTCATAATTTTATTTATGTAAATTGACAAATATACTCTAAATTTTGATGTATGTACTTTTCTTTTTTCTTTGTTAAATGAGAAGAGGAAATTAACCAGAAGGGTTTGTGATCCAGTGTGAAAGAAAGCAGAAAGGAAGCAAAGTTGATGGATAGTTGTGTTCTTGTTTGATTGAAAGTCTTTTAATTAATTACCATCCTCACCAAAGTAACTTGAGTATTTCTCATCCTCTCATGAGAGACAGAATGATAATGCATTTCTAACATGTCTTTTGCTAGCATTTTTTGTCGGTAGTCATTAAATACACAGTAAATTACTTGTTAGAATAATTTTACAATTGTTGACAGGGTTAATTTCTTTTAAAACATTCATGTTTTGAGTAAGACTATATTGGATATTTAAATACAAGTTGATTTTATTTAATGGTCCAATAGTTACAAACCTAGTTTGGTCGTATGGGTTTTAGATTGGTAATTGTTGTTGAGGAGTCGAGCTAGCTCAGGCTATCGAGCTGGAATCAAAAGAATAAGACACATGGTCATAGATCAGTCGATCGAAACCTTTGTGCCGGATACAGAAAACTCGATCGATCCCTCTAACAAGATCCTACACAACCACCAAAGATAA